>KQ999002.1:3881-21548 GCA_001598015.1 Dorcoceras hygrometricum
GAGTCGTGAGGACTAATCAGTACAACCAAGACCTCGGACTTATTCACTCGACAAATGGTAACCACTTGGAAAGTCCGAAGGAGGGTAGTTCGATAGATCACCGGGTCACTATCTATCTGCATGCTCAGAACATCACAATGCTCCCTACCAATGAAACATGGTACTTCGCATCGCAGATACTAGTCTCGAGCTCGGGCGGCCTTATCCTCATTTTGACGGCCCAATCGACTAGGAACATGTTCAGAATACACAGCGACTATTAGATGTGTTTCATGATAGCCGTCATACCCACTATCACATCTAACATACGCTTAAGTGCATTCTAGGTCTTTACTCAACGCAATGGTAACTCATTACACACATAATGAAAGTAAAGAATGCCATATAAGAAAATGCGAATATCATATATAAAGATTGTTTGTACAAGAGTCTATAAAACCCACACGCCACAAGTTGGCTAGTTGGGCATCTACTCTAACAACGTCATCATATCTGATCGCTACCGCTAGAGACATCTGAAGACACGCTAAACGCATGCAACGGCGATCGCTACAGGAAATGTTGACTGACGTTGACATCTGTTGAACATAACAAACAGGCCTCTCCCGAGACATCTGCTCCTGCGAAACGGCGTCGTCTCCACTTATCCAAACGCTGTCATTTTGCACCCGCTACAGGAACTCGCTGGCAGCGCCTGAAATAACACAAGCGCTAACAGATTTGTACACGAATCTGATCAGATTTCTCCATAAAATCAGATTTCTCCTCAAAAACTCAAAAATACGAAAACTTCCAGAATTGCTCTAAATGTGAAATCTGACCCGAAAATGCAAACGAACCCTTCAAATAGAAATTTGAACCTCCAGAATTCTTAAAAACCGATTAATCCAACAATTAATCTTTTAAAATTCCAGGTCTCACATTTCTCCCCCACTAAAAAGAATTTCGTCCTCGAAATCAAACAACAATTCTGAAATTACAACTCAACAACAGGCTATCAAAACAGAAATTCGCTTAACATATGGCCAGGAGTTCAGGATAACTGAGCAAACGACAAACAACAACTAGGGAGAAAAACAACTAAAAGCTAACAGCTACTGGAAATCTAGAGCAATAGCTACTCAAACAGATGCGGCCACTCGTGCTGCATCTTTTCTTCGAGCTCCCAAGTAGCTTCTTTCCTATCATGTTTGCTCCTGCACCATCACCAACGGAATGTTTTTATTCCTTAACTGTTTCTCTTTTCTGCCAAGGATCTGCAAGGGATATTCCTGATAGTTCAACGTCTGATCTAGCTCAACCTCGTCAGTTCTCAACACATGAGACGGATTTGGCTCGTACTTCCTCAACATGGAAACATGAAAGACATCATGTAGAGAAGATAATTCCGGAGGAAACAACAGCCGATACGCTAAAGGGCCAATCCTCTCAACAATTTCATACAGTCCGACGTAACGAGGGGCTAACTTTCTCTTGTGTCCAAAGCGCATAACACTGTGAAACGGAGAAACTTTAAGGAATACCTGATCATCAACCTGAAACTAAAGAGGTCGACGCCTCTTATTCGCATAACTGGCTTGGAGATCCTGGGCAGCTTTCATCCGCTGTCGAATTAGATCCACATGATCCTTCATTTGATGCACAAAGTCTGGGGCATATAGCTGCTTCTCCCCCACTTCTTCCCAACATACTGGCGATCTGCACTTCCTGCCGTACAAAGCCTCAAACGGCGCCATGCCAATCGTCATTTGATAGCTGTTATTTAAAGAGGTCGACGCCTCTTATTCGCATAACTGGCTTGGAGATCCTGGGCAGCTTTCATCCGCTGTCGAATTAGATCCACATGATCCTTCATTTGATGCACAAAGTCTGGGGCATATAGCTGCTTCTCCCCCACTTCTTCCCAACATACTGGCGATCTGCACTTCCTGCCGTACAAAGCCTCAAACGGCGCCATGCCAATCGTCATTTGATAGCTGTTATTGTAGGAAAATTCAACTAAAGACAACGCGTCTTGCCAGCTACCTCCAAAATCCATAACAACAGCTCGTAACATATCCTCCAACGTCTGGATAGTTCTCTCAGATTGGCCATATGTCTGGGGGTGATATGCTGTGCTCATAGCCAATCTAGTACCTAGAGCTGCTTGCAAACTCTTCCAAAACCTGGAAGTGAACCTTGGATCTCGGTCTGAAACAATCGAAACAGGCACACCGTGCAGTCTAACCATTTATCCAATCGAAACAGGCACACCGGTCTGTTGAACATAACAAACAGGCCTCTCCCGAGACATTTGCTCCTGCGAAACAGCGTCGTCTCCACTTATCCAAACGCTGTCGTTTTGCACCCGCTACAGGAACTCGCTGGCAGCGTCTGAAATAACACAAGCGCTAACAGATTTGTACACGAATATGATCAGATTTCTCCACAAAATCAGATTTCTCCTCAAAAACTCAAAAATACGAAAACTTCCAGAATTGCTCTAAATGTGAAATCTGACCCGAAAATGCAAACGAACCCTTCAAACAGAAATCTGAACCTCCAGAATTCTTAAAAACCGATTAATCCAACAATTAATCTTTTATTAATTCCAGGTCTCACAATTTTTGAGTAAAATTAGCAAAGGCGTTCGTTCTTTTATGCATTGTTGAGATCAATATGCGTGCTTGAATGGCTTCGGATAGCATGTGTTATGCAATTATTTTTCTGGTTCCCTTGTTCACGTGAAATCATAAATGATTTGATGAATGAAGATTCTATTTTTGTTCCTCTTTCGACTGTGCAAGTGATGCCATTTTCTTTCTGCATAGGTGGTGCCTTATTATGCATGAAGGTTCCTTTGTTTTTTTTTCTTTCTTTTCCTCGGTTGGGGAAGTAAAATCCGATCCATGTTGCTGTGAGGAAATCAGATTATTGTCTGCTGCTTTATGTTCAAAACTGTGTCTTCTTTTAGTACGACGGCATGAAACGATTGCTATATTTTGTGCGTTCTTCCGGTTCGGTGGCAGAGGAGATCATGAGTGGGTCTTTCCTTTTTGATGAGTCATTATGGTTACAAATTCTGAATTTTAAAACACCTGGAATTTTCTTTTGGGTGTACGTAGGCCTGTGATTGGGTGGAAAAAGAAGAGTGAGAATTTTGCTTCAAGACCGTGAGATTCTTTAAAAAAAAAAGGAAGTTTTAGGTGCTTTTGGCAAAGACCGTGAGTTGACCCTAAAAAAAAAAAAGATTTTAGCTTCTCAAATTTTGTGAAAGCCATGTGTTTCTTCTAAAATAAAATGATAATAATGAATTTATTAATATTGAGAGATAATTTATTTTAGGAAAATTATTTTGAGGAAAAATTAAGTTGAGGATTTTTAATGATTTGTGACAAAGTTATGACTGATATTACTGGCGTGTGAATGTTGGCTGAAGGGTCGGGGTGGCCCGCCAAACTATTACGGGCATGTAGATGTCGACCGAAGGGTCGGTGTGCCCCACCAACTTGACTATTTACGGGCGTGTTAATATCGACCTTCGGGACGGGGTGTCCGCCAAATTAATGGATCCATATGAGCTTATTTAAGCTACTTTACTGATGACTGCAGGAAATTTTTGAGCCACATTTCATAAAATAAATTGAGGAAAGATTAAAGTATTTTTTAGGTTAAGGAAAATAACTGGAGGATTTTTAATTTATGATAAATCCTCTTATTTTGAAATTGAGTTGCATTGAGGTCAATGAGATTTTTTAAGGATCTTATGTGGCGACATTTTCATTTGAAGAGTTGACAAATAAGTTTATGTTAAATAAAAATATTTTTTTTGCATGTGCATGTATTATATATTATTTGCTATTGTCGGAGTTTACTTACTGGGTCTTTAGGCTCAGTAGATTTCATCGATGCAGGTGAGGATATATAGGCGATGCTGGTTGGCGAGGGCTCGATCGGGGTGTGAAGGCGCTTATCGATGGATACACATTTCGCAGATTAGAAAATTTTTATGATTTGCAAAATTTTTAATTATTGGGGAAACACATCCTTACGAGTATTTATTTGAGTTTTTACTGTTCCTAGTTTGATGTTTATGATGACGCCTGATTGAATCAACTTTTATGAATTATTTAGTATTTAATTTTTTTTACTTATGTAGTATTTTAAAAGAGAAAAAAAAATTTCCGCGATTTTTCCTTTTAAAAGTACGGGCATTTCAACTTAGTATCAGAGCATGGTCCTGTAAGATAAGCGCTCACCTCCAGTCCGCTACAGTTCTCGTTCAGCTGAACCACCAAGTTTGTAAGTTTTAAATGAAAAGGTTACATTTGAGTAATTTGCTTTCTTTTGAAGTTTAGAGTTATTTGCTTTCTTTTGAAGTTTAAAACAGTATGTTAAAGTAAGTTTAAGATATTTATTGCTATTTTTTAGGTTTAAACTTTTATGAAAATTGTATAATTTTATTTAAGGTTAAATGGTCAATTATGTTGGTCATTATGGAATCAAGCTATTGGTTACAGATAATGTCTGGTAGAGGAACGAGGGAGAAGAAGTTCCTTAGTTGAGGATGATGGCTCTAGCAGCAGCGCCCGGGTTCTAGCCGGGATGGCTCAGTTGTTAGAACAGTTTGTGGGACAAGCCGATTGTGGAGGTGGACCATCAACCAATCGAGAGCTTCATCATGAGGATCCACAGGAGCGCTTCAGGCATCAGCACCCCATGGAGATTTCTGGCACTACTGATCCACTCGTCACGGAGAGCTGGATCAAATCTTTGGAGTTTATCTTCGACTACCTTCAGATGGCGGACCGTGACCGACCTAGACGCGCCATTTATATGCTAAGAGATGACGTCATGATCTGGTGGGAGGGAGCTAAATTGGCAGTCAACATGGCTACTCTCACCTGGGATGGATTTATGAAGGTATTCTTCAACCACTATTTCACTGCCGATGTGTGGGCAGAATTGAATAGAGAGTTTATGACATTGAAGCAGAAGGATCTATCTGTATGGAAATACGTCCGCAAGTTCGAGCGAGGTTGCTATTTTGTTCCTTGATTGGAGGGGATGAGGAGGAGAAGCTGCGGCATTTTGTTGATGGCTTGCGACCGACGATTAAGCATGATATTAGGCTGGCAGAGCCTAAGGATTATAGGGCATCCGTTGATAAAGCTTTGAGGGGTGAACAAGACTGGAAGGATATTGAAGAGGAGCGACAATTGAAACGACATGCATATCAGCCTCTAGACCCACAGTTAAAAAGGCAGAATGTTGGGTCGCATCAACCTCAGTTTCAGAGGCCACCACCCTCCACTACCCCAAAGGTTGACAACAAGCCAGTATGTCCGAAGTGTCATAAGAACCATGCGGGTCAATGCAGATTTGGGATGAAAGTGTGCTTCAAGTGTGGAGAACTAGGACATTTTGCTAAAGATTGTCCACAGCTGAAGCAACCGATAGCAGGCCGAGCATTTGTGATGACTGCGGAGCAGGCGCACTACTACTACTTTGATTGACTCTGGTACTATAAATTCTTTTATATCGGGGTGTTAGGATAAAATTTATAGTTTTGGTGATAACAAAGAAAAGAAAAGATTTGGAATTAAATGACAATATTCACGATGATCAACATTGCTGTCAATAGTGATTAACTCAAGTTACAGTTATAAGTTTCGAGTTGATCAAAATCAGATCTTGGAACAGTGGAGTTATTGATTTGGATATTCGAGTTTTGATGAAGTAATTGAGAGAAGAGATATCTGCCAACAGCTCGTGTCCATATGCAAACAGCAACGGGAACAGTAACTCGTTCTACCAACAGAAAGGGCCGTATGCATTGATAAATTTGCTCGACAGATCTTGGAACAGTACTATTTATAGACTGGTGATATCAGACCTCGCTACAGTATTGCTCTTGAAAAGAGTACAAGTATCTATCGACAGCTCTTTGTAAACAATTAGCTCAACACGACATCGTTCGACTCAACGGATCTGATGACGTCAGCCACAGGAAAACACTAGACATCATGACGTCATCATCTTACTCAGATTCAACGATCTTAACAGACATGATGACGTCAGCAGTGCTAAATCTTGTAAATGGTTAGATATGATGACGTCATCAGTACTGATATTTGCAATTGGATACCGCGACAAGATCTCTCAACAATAAGGAACTGTTCATTCGTCTTCTTCAAGGAAAGATCTGTCGATAGAAAAGATTTCAGGTGCAAGCATAAAGTTGATTCAAATTCGATCGTATACTCATTTGGAAAAGATCGATGACCAAAACAAAAATCACTCATACCGCCTGAAATTAAGGAGACAAGATTAGTACTATCTTTGGTAAAATAGTACACATCGGCAGAGGCGATTTCAAGGGAAAGCACACATATGGAAATGATACTCGCATCCCTGACGAAACGCAAATTTACCATGTAATGGAGCGAGATTGACGGCGTTCCACTGTCAGGAATTCAAAAGGATTTGCTACCTTATCTGGATTCATCGACCATTGAATGAAGATTATAAATAGCAGATATTTTGCTTTGAAGAACAACTCTTGCCACTGCTATTGCTAAAACGCTGTCAAAATACTCCCAGAGCTTACTCTTCGCTGAACGCATTCAAAGCTCCAGCACTCGAAGAATCTTCACCTTTGATATTCATTGTTATATCTTCGAGTGTCACTCTCTGGTTCATATTATTGAATCAAGTTTCTTTGTCTTAGAAACCAGAGATTTTACAGTACTCACAAGTGTATTCATTGTTGTATTTGATTGAGTCTGTAACAAACGTGCTTCTCAAAAAGCCGTTTGAAAACACTAAAGTGGTGTAACCAGCAGCTGCGTCTGCTTGGATTGTCGTTGTGAGATACTAGGAGTTCTCGTAGCTGTGGGTTACGGGATTTGGTGTTTGTAGAAAGGCTACTCTCATCAAAGTCTTCTAGTGATACCTTCCGAGGAGGAAGAAGGGGAGACGTAGGACATTGAAGTCCGAACTTCCAGAAACAAACTCTGATCTCTATCTTTTACATTACGCACGATTTTATTACTTGTGTTTATTTACTGTTCACAAATCGATCGGTCATTTTCCGCACATACATTGTTGGCCGAGAAGTTTGAATATAACTGAGATATTCTTAAGTCTGGTAACTCGGACTTAAGTTAAGCAAAAGCTTGCAAAACATTTTAAAGGAATTTTCGAAAATCTAAGGAGTTCATTCAACCCCCCCCTTCTGAACTCCTATTTACTTAGTGATCCTACTTATGGGACCATCACGGGGTCTTTTGTAAAGAAATTGTCTGTACAACCTGATTTGTTATCTGTGGGCTATTGTGTGATTGTACCTTCGGGGGAAGAACTTTTGTCTAACCGGTACTTCGAAACATAGAACTTAGGCTTCATGGGAATCTAGTGATTGTTGATTTGCCTATTCTACCTATGCCTGAGTTTGATTTGATCTTGGGTATTGATTGGTTGACGAGTTATGGAGTAGTGGTAGACTTGAGCCGGAGAACAGTGGAGGTTAACCCACTTCATGAGGCCGATTCTTGTTTGAGGCAGCGCAGAGTAAGAGGGCTCTTCGCCTTATTTCATCCCTGAATGCGTAGAGCTTCTTGAAAGGATGTCAGGGGTTCCTGACTAGCATCTCTCTTATATCGGAGGACGAGAGACCTACTCTGGTCAATGTTGATGTGGTGAATGAGTTTCCAGAGGTGTTTCCAGGTGATATTTCTGGTCTTCTGCCAGACAGATAGCCTGAGTTTACTATTGATCTAGTACCTGACGCAGCACCTGTATCCAAACCACCGTATCGACTAGCACCGACTGAGATGAAAGAACTGAAGGAGAAGATTTAGGAGTTGCTGGATAAGGGATTCATACGCCCCAGCTTCTCACCGTGGGGCACACCAGAGTTATTCGTGAAGAAAAAGGATGGAAGCATGAGGCTGTGCATAGACTACAGGGAATTGAACAAGTTGATGGTGAAGAACAAGAATCCTTTGCCAAGAATTGAGGATTTGTTTGATCAGCTTCAGGGGGCAGCGGTATCTTCTAAGATTGATCTTCGTTCAGGCTATCACCAGTTGAAGATCAGGGAGTCTGATGTCTACAAGACAGCTTTCAAAACTCGTTATGGCCATTATGAGTTTTTGTGATGCCATTTGGGTTGACAAACACACCCTCAGTATTTATGAATCTGATGAATAGAGTATTTCAGCCCTTCTTGGACCAGTTCGTGATTGTATTCATTGATGACATTCTGATCTACTCCAAAATTCTAGGGGAGCATTCGAAGCATCTCAGGTTAGTATTGAAGATTTTGAGGGATAGACGACTCTTCACAAAATTCAGTAAATGTGAGTTCTGGCTTGAAAAAGTTGCATTCATTGGCCATGTGGTTTCGAAGAAAGGAGTTTAAGTAGACCCAGCAAAAGTGGAAGCAATGAGGGATTGGCCAGTGCGTAAGAGCGTGACAGAGATACGCAGTTTCTTGGGTCTTGCAGGTTACTAAAGACGATTCATCAAGGGATTTTCGAAGATGGCAGTTCCCTTGACGTCGCTAACTAAGAAGCATGCTAAGTATGAATGGACCCCTGAGTGTCAAACAGGATTCGACGGATTGAATCAGGCTTTGATGGAAGCTCCGATGTTAGGTATGTCGTCTGGGTAGGGAAACTATGTTCTCTATACAGATGCGTCTAAAATGGGTTTGGGTGCAGTTCTAATGCAAGACATGGGGTAATTGCTTATGCCTCCAGACAGTTGAAGAATCATGAGAAGAATTACCCTACCCACGATCTGGAGCTAGCAGCGGTGGAGTTTGCGTTGAAAATTTGGATGCATTACCTGTATGGGGAGAAGTGTGAAATTTACATAGATCATAAAAGCCTCAAGTACTTCTTCACCCAGAAAGAGCTGAACATGCGTCAACGACGATGTTTAGAGCTAGTTAAGGACTACGATTGCACCATCAATTACCATCCAGGGAAAACAAATGTAGTGGCTGATGCTTTGAGCTGAAAATCAGCAGGATCATCACAGTTGACTGTCCAGGGACCATTAGCGACCGAGATCAAGAGGTTCGAGTTAGAGGTGATTACCCATGAGTGCGTCGTGAAGTTGGCTCAATTCATCCTACATTGAGGGATAGGATCAGAGAAGGAAATTCGAGGGATGAGCAGTTGGTTAAGTGGAGACAGTGGGACGAAGAGAAGGGCACTAACCTTTACATGATGGTGGCTGGGATTATTCGAAATCAGGGTCGATTGTGGGTGCCTTAAGTTGACACTTTGCGGTATGATATCATGGTTGAGGCGCACACCAATCCGTACTTTGTGCATCCAGGAGGCACGAAGATGTACAAGGACTTGCAAAAATTGTACTGGTGGCCGGGAATGAAGCGTGACATTGCAAAGTTTGTCTCGGAGTGTTTGACTTACCAGCAGGTGAAGGCAGATCACCAGCGACCAACAGGAATGTTGAGACCACTCCCTATACCGGATTGGAAATGGGAGAACGTCACGATGGATTTTGTTGTGGGGCTGCCAAGGACATTGCATGGATATAATTCTATCTGTGTTATAGTTGATCGCCTCACTAAATCGGCTCACTTTCTGCCAGTGAAGACGACTTACAGTCTAAATTGTACATCAGGGAGATTGTTAGGATTCATGGAATTCGGTATCTATTGTGTCAGATAGGGATCCATGGTTCACGTCGGCGTTTTGGAGGAGCTGTATCGAGCTTTAGGTACCAAGCTAGCCTTTAGCACAACTTTAACCCTCAGACCGACGGTCAGTCCGAGAGAGTGTTTCAGACTCTTGAGGATCTACTATGCGCCTGCGTGATAGGTTTTGAAGGGAGCTGAAATTCGAAACTTCCACTGGTTGAGTTCACATATAATAACAGTTACCAGGCTTCCATAGAGATGGCTCCCGTTGAGGCATTATATGGATGCAAGTGCAGATCATTAGTCCATTGGGATGACGTAGGGAGGGCTGATTTGGGTCCCGATATCGTTAGACAGACCGCCGAGGTTATTAATAGAGTTCGAGACAGGATGAGGATAGCGCAGATTAGACAGAAAAACTATGCTGACAGTCATCGCCATGATTTGGACTTTGAGGTAGGAGACCATGTGTTTTTCAAGATTGCTCCGATGAGGTTCGGCAGGAATGGGAATTTGAGTCCGAGATACATTGGACCATTTGAGATTCTGGAGAGGGTAGGCACATTAGCGTACTGAGTAGCACTACCATGTTAGAGTAGATGCCCAACTAGCCAACTTGTGGCGTGTGGGTTTATGGACTCTTGTATATGACAATCTTTATATATGATATTCGCATTTTTCATATGGCATTCTTTACTTTCATTGTGTTGTATAATGATTAAAAATTGCGTTGAGTAAATACCTAGAATGCACTAAAGTGTATGTTAGATGTGATAGTGGGTATGACGGCTATCATGGAACATATCTAATAGTCACTGTGTATTCTGAACATGTTCCTAGTCGATTGGGCCGTCAAAATGAGGATAAGGCCGCCCGAGCTCGAGACTAGTATCTGCGATGCGAAGTACCATGTTTCATTGGTAGGGAACATTGTGATGTTCTGAGCATGCAGATAGATAGTGACCTGGTGATCTATCGAACTACCCTCGTTCGGACTTTTCAAGTGGTTACCATTTGTCGAGTGGATAAGTCCGAGGTCTTGGTTGTACTGATTAGTCCTCACGACTCGAAACGTCATTGAGACTCTACATGATAGGTGTCTCACTTTGACCCGTTTGCCGACTCACTTGGGGTCATAAGGCATCGGGATTGGGTGAGACCCCGATGCATGTAGGAGTCGATGCATCGTTGTCGAGGATTTACCGCTCGCAGACATGCGTGGATATCCTATGCTATCTGAGGGTATAATAGTGTATAAATCTCTGGCCAGAGTACTAGAAGTGTTTTAGGTAATTGTGTTTACCTAGTTACACTCGTGATGTCACTATTCGATCTCCAAGATGTATGCATAGCTATCGGATCTATAGCGACTATCGATTTACCAATGGTCGTTGATCTGATCGGGATATATGGATTGAAAGGACCGTACCGTACGTGATGGATCTGTTTTGACAGATCCTGATTAAGTTTTGAATTACACAAAACCTGTTATTGTGTTTCTAACAATTCTACTTGAGTGTACAGATTCTAGCTATCGAAGAAGATGATGAACAGTCGAAGAATCTGTCCAGCCGATGGTTAACAATATAAAGTTTCAGCAGTTGGTTTGGTGTTCATGGAATCGGCAGCTGGATTAGCAATGGAGACGTCCAAAGTTGAATCAGCTGTTCGTAATCAGGCGGAGGCCAAGTTGAACCAGCTGGAGCATAATAAACCAGCTGGAACGATGACAACCAGCTGCAAGCGCTAAAGAGCGAAGTGAACCAGCTGGTACATGTATTGAGAAGTCTGCTGGAGAAATACGTCGAAGAAGAAGATTCCATTTATAAGTACTGTTGATGAATCTATTGACAGTTGCTATTCAAGAAGCTAAGAAGAATCGCAAGCTGGAGCTGGAACGATAAAGATCAGCTGGAGCGCTAAGTGTATATGACATCAGCAGTGACGTCATCATTCAGCAGGAAGCTACAGTGATCAGCAGGAATCTATCAGCAGATGATAAGAGAAGTGAAAGAGATGAAGCGACGTCGTGCTAGAGAATCAGCAGATGGTTTAGCGTTGATGACGTCTTTGGTGACGTCATCACAATCAGCAGATGGTTTGAGTCTAGAAGTCTCAAGAACCAGCAAGTAGCTTGTACATCCAGACGCAAGAGAGAAGCGACGTCGTAAAGGAGGAAATCCAGTCGCAAGCTACTGTTCATCAGCAGATAGTATTTGGAGATAGCGATAGCAAAACGATGTCGTTTACATAAGTTGATACGACAGCGTTTTGCCCTTGCGCTAAAGATTCAGCAGATGCTCTTTGCGTTGATAACCAGTCGCAAGATACCAGCTGGAAGCATATGTTTAATACCAGCTGGACAACCAGACGCAAGCAACAGCAGCATCCAGTCGTGAGCTACAATGAACCAGCTGTTGCTATATATCCAGTCGCAAGCTACAGTGGATCCAGTCACGAGCTTCAGTGTTATTGCATATCCAGTCGACATGGAATCCCAGACGCAAGAAAAGAAGAAGTAGCGAAGCGTGGCAAACAGACGCAAGATATCCAGTCGTAGTGATGGATCAGCAGCGAAGCAGTTGACAATTTACAAAGAGTTATCAAAGCTGGATGTCAACTGCTGAGCTCAATTCAAATGGCGAAAATGACAAGAAGCCTGCAAAAGAAAAGGACACAAGTACTATTCCCTGTCGGTACTTTACAAGACACATTTAAAACGGGAAGAAGTTGTGTCCAACGGGAAGAAATCTGAACAGAGGCTTATATACTTCGAGAAGCGCCATTGAAGATACTGTTGGTTGGAGATAACCAGAGCGCTGTTGCTGAAGTTAATCGCACAGTGCACCAACAGAGGGAAAATGAATCTGAAGTGAAGCTGTCAATTACCATTCGAGAGAGAGCTTAATTGCAGTTGACAGTGGAGCTAGAATTAGCTTGTTAGAGCATTTTCCTAGTGTGTGAGAAACAGAGAGTTGAGCGTTTCATTGTATCAATCTCACACACAGAGATTCATTCACATCCTTTGGTGAATAAATCTCAAAACGTTTAACAGTTTCCGTTCAAGCACGATGACGTAAAACTCATGTGTATGTAGTCAGTCACACAGTTGAAGCTGGTGTGCATTTGTGGAGTCTAGGAGTTCTCGCAGCTGCTGGTTGCGGGATTGGGTCTGTACACGAGTTGTAAGATCAAATCTTCTAGTGGATCCTTCCGAGGTGGAAGAAGGGGAGATGTAGGACATTGAGGTCCGAACTTCCAGAAACAAATATTGTGTATCGTGTTCTTTAAGATTTCAGCACTGCATATTTACTTTAGCATAACACACGCATAAACAGTATTCAGCTTTCAGCTTAGCATAGCATACAGTTAGCACACAAGCACTTGCAAGTCTCGAACAGATTTATGTTGTACATAAATCTGTTTGAGTTGTTTTAAAATATAGGATTCAGTTCTGGTATTTTCCGCATGATTTTTAAATCATACCAGATCTGTATCCGGTGCTCTTTGGTGAGTTTTTAAATGTTCAAGAACATCGAGCTATTGCAGCTCCAGTGTATTAGCAGCGCGCAAAATCTTTTAAACTCGTTTCAAATGCACAGCTGCTGATCTTTTGATCCTATTTTCGGACCATCAATTGGTATCAGAGCAGGTTGTCTTGAACGGAGCACTAATTTTAAAACACATGTGCTATGATTTTAATGTTTTTAACTGTTTTGAGAAGCTTATTTTATGAAGACCAGTTAATCTGTTTTTATATAGAACCGGTTTTCTATTGATGAACTATCACGGGATGCGCGAGTCCCGTGCGGATGCCAAGCTTCTATTTTCGTTGTGCTGTAAGATCACTTGGAGCGAGGCTCAGTGACAAGCACATGGGGCGAGATAGAAGAAGGAAAAATCTGAGCTGTTCTCTGTTTACTGGTTCTTCATATTTAAGCAACTCAGTAGCACTTGTTATTTGAAATATTTGTATGCTCTGATGAGTTTTAAAATGTTCTGTTTTGCGGATTTCCAGCTGATGCAAAATTTTGTTTTTAAATGATTTGAGCTCATGTTATAAAAGACAGGGAGAGTGGCGTCACTGTCTTTTATAATTTTGAGTTATGCATCAGTTTCGCTTTTGAAAATCATATATTGTTGCATACGGTGCTTCCCGAAAGCTGTTTTGTTTTTTAAAAGATTAAAATTCCTGCTGTTACATTGTTTTTGTTGTAACAGTGTAGGGAGAGTTTTGTTTTAAATATCGGGAAGACCAGCAGTTCACTCTCTTTTTGATTCCCACAAAAAGGGAGAGAATTGTTAGAACATGCATCGTTGATTTGAGGTTTTGTGTAAATCAAAAAGGGAGAGATTGATGGATCTGTTTTGAAAGATCCTGATTAAGTTTTGAATTACACAAAACCTGTTATTGTGTTTCTAACAATTCTACTTGAGTGTACAGATTCTAGCTATCGAAGAAGATGATGAACAGTCAAAGAATCTGTCCAGCCGATGGTTCACAATATAAAGTTTCAGCAGTTGGTTTGGTGTTCATGGAATCGGCAGCTGGATTAGCAATGGAGACGTCCAAAGTTGAATCAGCTGTTCGTAATCAGGCGGAGGCCAAGTTGAACCAGCTGGAGCATAATAAACCAGCTGGAACGATGACAACCAGCTGCAAGCGCTAAAGAGCGAAGTGAACCAGCTGGTACATGTATTGAGAAGTCTGCTGGAGAAATACGTCGAAGAAGAAGATTCCATTTATAAGTACTGTTGATGAATCTATTGACAGATGCTATTCAAGAAGCTAAAAAGAATCGCAAGCTGGAGCTGGAACGATAAAGATCAGCTGGAGCGCTAAGTGTATATGACATCAGCAGTGACGTCATCATTCAGCAGGAAGCTACAGTGATCAGCAGGAATCTATCAGCAGATGAGAAGAGAAGTGAAAGAGATGAAGCGACGTCGTGCTAGAGAATCAGCAGATGGTTTAGCGTTGATGACGTCTTTGGTGACGTCATCACAATCAGCAGATGGTTTGAGTCTAGCAGTCGCAAGAACAAGCAAGTAGCTTGTACATCCAGACGCAAGAGAGAAGCGATGTCGTAAAGGAGGAAATCCAGTCGCAAGCTACTGTTCATCAGCAGATAGTATTTGGAGATAGCGATAGCAAAACGATGTCGTTTACATAAGTTGATACGACAACGTTTTTCCCTTGCGCTAAATATTCAGCAGATGCTCTTTGCGTTGATAACCAGTCGCAAGATACCAGCTGGAAGCATATGTTTAATACCAGCTGGACAACCAGACGCAAGCAACAGCAGCATCCAGTCGTGAGCTACAATGAACCAGCTGTTGCTATATATCCAGTCGCAAGCTACAGTGGATCCAGTCGCGAGCTTCAGTGTTATTGCATATCCAGTCGACATGGAATCCCAGACGCAAGAAAAGAAGAAGTAGCGAAGCGTGGCAAACAGACGCAAGATATCCAATCGTAGTGATGGATCAGCAGCGAAGCAGTTGACAATTTATAAAGAGTTATCAAAGCTGGATGTCAACTGCTGAGCTCAATTCAAATGGCGAAAACGACAAGAAGCCTGCAAAAGAAAAGGACACAAGTACTATTCCCTATCGGTACTTTACAAGACACATTTCAAACGGGAAGAAGTTGTGTCCAACGGGAAGAAATCTGAACAGAGGCTTATATACTTCGAGAAGCGCCATTGAAGATACTGTTGGTTGGAGATAACCAGAGCGCTGTTGCTGAAGTTAATCGCACAGTGCACCAACAGAGGGAAAATGAATCTGAAGTGAAGCTGTCAATTACCATTAGAGAGAGAGCTTAATTGCAGTTGACAGTGGAGCTAGAATTAGCTTGTTAGAGCATTTTCCTAGTGTGTGAGAAACAGAGAGTTGAGCGTTTCATTGTATCAATCTCACACACAGAGATTCATTCACATCCTTTGGTGAATGAATCTCAAAACGTTTAACAGTTTCCGTCCAAGCACGATGACGTAAAACTCATGTGTATGTAGTCAGTCACACAGTTGAGCTGGTGTGCATTTGTGGAGTCTAGGAGTTCTCGCAGCTGCTGGTTGCGGGATTGGGTCTGTACACGAGTTGTAAGATCAAATCTTCTAGTGGATCCTTCCGAGGTGGAAGAAGGGGAGATGTAGGACATTGAGGTCCGAACATTTAGAAACAAATATTGTGTATCGTGTTCTTTAAGATTTCAGCACTGCATATTTACTTTAGCATAACACACGCATAAACAGTATTCAGCTTTCAGCTTAGCATAGCATACAGTTAGCACACAAGCACTTGCAAGTCTCGAACAGATTTATGTTGTACATAAATCTGTTTGAGTTGTTTTAAAATATAGGATTCAGTTCTGGTATTTTCCGCATGATTTTTAAATAATACCAGATCTGTATCCGGTGCTCTTTGGTGAGTTTTTAAATGTTCAAGAACATCAAGCTATTGCAGCTCCAGTGTATTAGCAGCGCGCAAAATCTTTTAACTCGTTTCAAATGCGCGGCTGCTGATCTTTGGACCATCAGTACGCTAACCACGACCAACTGGTTCTTGCAGGCACTATCAGTGATACCTAGGGGATCATGGGGCGATGTTGCTAGACGCTCTTACCATGATCCGATGGGCAAGTCCGGAATTGTGATTCCGGAGCCACAATGGTTGTGGGCCCACGGCTAGCTGTATCCCTGAACCATTGAGGGTCACACAAGTACTGGATTCGAGATTACCGCACGGATACTCAGCTCATTGTGTTGAGCATGAGAAGAGGATTTTGGGGAGTGCGACTTCCTAAAAGTCAACAGGGGTCAAATCGTGATTTCCCGCTGTTGAGGGCAAAACGGTCATTTTGCACTGGGGTTCTGAAAAATGGTTTTTCAGATCATAGTATTCAGTTTTGGAAACTGAGTCTATCGGTCCGATCTGATCGACGATCGGATCTATGATGAAGTCTCGGTGATGGGGATGAACTGAATGTTCATCCGTTGGACCCGGGCCCGTTGGGCCGGTCCAATCCATCCTTAATTCTACTTAAGGTAGACTTAAGCCTAGACTTTACAACACAACAAAATTAACCCTAAACCTAAGCAATACCCGCCGCCCCCTCTCCTCTCCAAAAGCCGACGCCGCCGCCCTTGTGCGCCGCCGCCGCCGCCGCCACGTGCCGCCGGAATTTGTTCCGGCCAACTTGACGAGGAGAATCCGTTCGCGCCGATCTCGTCAGGCCTTCTAATGCAGGCTGACGAAGGAGTCTCGTATCTGGTCGTGGACCGGATTGACGTAGTCTACCACAATCTACCGTGAAGTGCCGGTTTCCTCGAGAAACTGGTCGAAGCCAGGCATGAGTTGCCAGCAAGGTAGCAATCTAAACGCCCTATGAATATCATAGATTCATGTTATTTTTTTGAACTGTATTGATCGTCTCCCGGCAAATTTTTGTTCTTCCACTGCCTCGCCGGGAGGCGTGATCCGGATCCGCCGCGGTTCGCCAACAGTGGTATCAGAGCCAGGTTTTTCGGATCTGATCAATACGATAGTGCCTTGTTGTGTCTAATATCTCAATTTTTCAGAAACGAAAATAAAAAATCACGGCCACGCCACCGCCGCATGCGGCGGCGCCAACATAAGCACGCGATGGCGCACAGGCCGCGCGATGGTTGCGGTTGATGGCCGCGCGATGATGCGCGAGCGGCCGTGCATGGCCACGCCTGATCGCCGATCAATTGGCGCTGCTGTCCCGCACGAACGTCGCATGATCTGCTGCCCCTTCGCGCGAAGATGTTGCGCCGCTGGTAGCATGCTGGCCGACCGGTTGCGAAAGCTGGAGGGGGGCTGGCTGCTGCAAATCGTGGGCGATGCTTGCGCCATGCTTGCGGCGGGAGGCGCCGCTGTTGGCACGGCCAGGGCGCGCGCCAAGCGTGCGACCACGTGCGGCCAGCCTCGCGCAAGCGTTACGCGAAGGCGCACGGCCAACGTCGTACTTGATGCGGCGTGCGTGC
>KQ999002.1:36524-51335 GCA_001598015.1 Dorcoceras hygrometricum
CGTTCAAAGTCCATCGTTATTTCTACTTAAGGTAGACTTAAGCCTAGACTTTACAACACAACAAAAATAACCCTAAACCTAAAAAACACCCGCCGACCCCCTCTCCTCTCCAAAATCCGCCGCCGCCGCCCTTGTGCGCCGCCGCCGCCACGTGCCGCCGGAATTTGTTCCGACCAACTTGACGAGGAGAATCCGTTCGCGCCGATCTCGTCAGGCCTTCTAGTGCAGGCTGACGAAGGAGTCTCGTATCTGGTCATGGACCGGATTGACGTAGTCTACCGCAATCTATCATGAAGTACCGATTTCCTCGAGAAACTGGTCGGAGCCAGGCACGAGTTGCCAGCAAGGTAGCAATCTAAACGCCCTATGAATGTCATAGATTCATGTTATTGTTTTGAACTGTATTGATCGTCTCCCGGCAAATTTTTGTTCTTCCGCTGCCTCGCCGGGAGGCGTGATCCGGATCCGCCGCGGTTCGCCAACATACCATCGCACCTATCAGCAGTACATAATGTATTTCATGTGTCTACACTTCGTAAGTACATGTCGAACCCTTCACATGTGCTGAGTTATGCCGCTACAGTTAGCCCCAGACGGCATACGAGGAGAAGCCGGTAAGAATTCTTCAGAGGCAGGAGCGGAGATTGAGGAACAGAGTCATTCCAATTATTAAGGTTCAGTTGGAAAACCACACTGAAAAGGAGGCAACGTGAGAGACCAAGATGGATATGCGCAACGGATACCCAGAGCTATTCGGTAAGTCAAATTTCAAGGACGAAATTTATTTTAAGGGGGGTAGATAGTGACGTACAGAAATCCGAGGTAGCCACATAGAATGACAAAATAATTAATTGGAAGATAAAATTGATTTTTAATGTCATCATTATTAATTTTATTAAAATTTTGTCTTTGACGTTCCTTTAATTAGAATTCAGGATTTTGATTCCAAGGGAGATTTCCAGAGGAAGACCCACGAGCACGGTAGTGGCTTCTATGAAAATTTATTTAAATAGAATTTTTTGAGAGGAGAAAAAATTTTAATGATGTTTATTAAAATTTTATCGCGGATTTAAGTCAAACTATTTATTTCTTCTTGGAAAAATTTAAGGTGCGTGTGAGGACTAGAAATCTGTTAAGTAAGATTTAATGGCTAATCAGCTTTTGGATTAAGCTTTGTTACGGAAATTGTGATTTCTAGGTGCTCAGATTTAGACGTAGAGTGATCAACAGTGAGAAGTTGGTGATCGAGTGAGATCTGCGTTGAATTTGGAGTTCATTAGTTGCATTTTCCTATCGGGAAGTGTTTCCAATGGTAATTCAGACTTGTGGTTTATCGCTGGGAGAAGATAGATCAGCAGCGTTCTTGCGCGGGAGATAGAGAGCATTCAGATGTTGGTATCTCAGTAGTCGCGTAATCAGATGTCAATGCTAGTCAACGCTGCTGTGAGAATGTAGCGAGAGGCAGTTGTTAGAGTTAGCGCGTGCGTGTGAGAAGATGCCACGTGTTGGTCAACACGTCAGAGTTGACCGTTGGTTGTTAACACAATTCAGATGTTGCTAGCGTGAGATCTGTTTCAACTGTGGAAGCTCTGCTATGTCATTTTGATTAGTTGGTGCGACGTCATTTGTTGTGGAGTTAGTAACTCGTTTAGACATCTGAACCATATCAGCATAGCCAGTTGAGGGCGAAAGCTGGATTCAGGTTTGAGAGGACTTTTGCCTTAGTTTAAGAAGAGATCTGAGTTGCTTAGAATAGTAGTGATTCGAGGATTTATATACCAAGTGCTGCTCAACACTTAGCGTATTTTTGAACCCGACATTCCTCATCATTTTCCCCAGTGAAACCCACGATAGATACTGTTCACCCGAACACTTCTCCGGTATATTTCCGTCGATTTCTGCCGTTGTTTGAAGCGAGACTGGTGGCGTTGAGCTTGTCTTGAGTATCTCTTTCGATCGATACCAGTTAGGTGGCTTGAGGCGACGTTGGAGAGGGAGCGCGAAGTAGTAGTGTTGCTCGAACGTTTTCGCAAGCTAGACCCGAGAGTTCTTCAACTCTCTTGAGCTTTTGGATTTAGTTCCCGGACAGTTCCTCCTGTTGGTGTGCCGTGACCAGTGAGGAAGCAGTTTGTGTAGGCTGAAATTGCCGTGCCTGGTGAGATCTGTTGAGGTAGAACTTGAGAATTGAAGGTACGAGTTGAGCTTTTGTTAACAGCTTAGACATAGCGTGCTAGTATTTGAGGCATGAAATATGTGCTATGTTATTTATGTGTTTACGTGAACAGCTTGAATGAATTTATATGTTCTGTTTACGTATTATATACATGTTGAAATCAGATCAGAATTTCTTGGCATTCATGCATACATATTGAGTCATTGATCGATTGAGAACCTGAGATAGAGCCACGTTGTGACCGGCAAATAGATGTGTCGTGCCTGAAAGGTACAACGCTATCATCGGAGTGGTGATCGACTGATTGGTTGTGTCTGAAAACTACCGAGCTGTGATGGCTGACGGGCCTGAAGATCACGGAACGATGATTTCCCCGGTTGATACATTGTGCGGGTATAGAGGCTCGATTGAGATTTACTGCCAGCTGATTAGCAAGCCTTGATGACCGATTTTCTTTGACAGCCGAATGCATTCATGACTTAGAATACTGCATGTTTATGATTTGTTGTTATATTAGTGCTCATTCGTACTGAGGTTTGACCTCGTATTCTTTTCCTGCTTTTGTATTGTTTGGGTTTGTGTGCCCAGTTGCAGGATCTTCAGGTAACCAAGCTGGACAGACTAGAACCCCAGCTGGTCGATCCCCATTTCCTTGAGTCCCAGTTATTCTTATTACTTTATTATGTATTGATCCAGGGGATGTCCTGAGGTAATATGTATTCTGGGGGATCGTTGTTGATTTGAGTTGTGATTACCTATTCTTGTATGAGTTTCGATTTAACTCATATTTTGATTATCACTATTTTGAAGATATGATTTGGTTCAGGCCCAACTTTATTTCGAAAATTTTTATCGCTATTTTATGCTTCCGCGTTTATATGCTTAATTGTGCAATTAATCCTTGTTAATTAGCACGGGGCCTGACAGTGTGGCTTTTTGAATTTTATGTTATTCTTTTTACGGCTAAACTAGGGTGTGTTTTTTGATTTTCTTTAAATTCCAGCACTTTCAAAATTCTAAACACCTTTAAATGTTGTAATCTATTTTTAAAAGTGAGTTAGCAAAAAAAATTACAAAGGTGAAGTAGCACGTTTAAAAGTCTACATTATTTTTTTAAATAGAGGTAACCCCCCTCCACCACCCTCAATCACGTAAACCTACAAACAAAAATTCATAGTAGACGGCTAGGGTTATAGAGGGAGGCCGAAAATTTCAGGGAGAACTTGAGGGATTCGGATCGTGCTCGTGACTTATAATTCACTGAAGATCGCCCCTCAACCAGCGTCTAAGTTTTAAGGCAAGTTAAATTTCGTTCTTTGATGCATCGTTGAGATCAATATACGTGCTTGAATGGCTTCGGATCGCATGTGTTCTGCAATTATTTTTCTGGTTCCCTTGTTTCACGTTGAAATCATAAAATGATTTGATGCATGAATGTTCTGTTTTTGTTCCTCTTTCGGCTGTGCAAGTGATACCATTTTCTTTCTGCATCGGTGGTGCCTTATTATGCATGAAGGTTCCTTTTTTTTTTCTCTTTTCTTTCTTTTCCTCGGTTGGGGAAGTAAAAGCCGATCCATGTTGCTGTGAAGAAATCAGATTATTGTCTGCTGCTTTATGTTCAGAACTGTGTCATCTTTTAGTACGACGGCAAGAAACGATTGCTATATTTTGTGCGTTCCTTCAGGTTCCGTGGCAGAGGAGATCATGAGTGGGTCTTTCCTTTCTGATGAGTCATTATGGTTACAAATTCTGAATTTTAAAAAACCTGGCATTTTCTTTTGGGTGTATGTATGCCTGTGATTGGGTGGAAAAAAAAGAGTGAGAATTTTGCTTCAAGGCCGTGAGATTCTTTTAAAAAAAAGGGAATTTTTTGGTGCTTTTGGCAAAGACCGTGAGTCCCCTCAAAAAAAAAAGAATTTTGTTTCTCAAATTTTTTGAAATCCATGTGTTTCTTCTAAAAAAATGATAATAATGATAAAATTTATTAATCTTGAGGATAATTTTGATAGGATCAAAATGAATCGAAAACAAGTTTAGGAGTTCAGAAGGGGGGTTGAATGAACTCCTTGGATTTAATTTCGCGATAGGATCAAAATGAATCGAAAACAAGTTTAGGAGTTCAGAAGGGGGGTTGAATGAACTCCTTGGATTTTAATTTTCGAAACCTTAAAACAAATTTTACAAGTGCCTTGCTAAACTCAGATCTGTGTTACCAGATCGAGGTATCTCAGTTCCAAATCTGATTTCTCGACTAACAGTAGTTGTGCGGAAATAAGCCAATTAATCAGTGAACAGTGCACACGAAAATAAATGCGATAAGTAAAAGTATAGAGTTCGGAGATTTGTTTCTGGAAGTTCGGATATCCAATCCTACGTCTCCCCTTCTTCCTTTGCAGGAAGGTTCCACTAGAATAATTTGATGCACACAGCTTCTGTCTACACCCAGTCACCGAGCCTCGCTCAAGATGAACTCCTAGCAATCTCCAACTAACGCAGATACACTACTGATTACAAACAACTTGATTTCTTGAACTACTTCACACAGCAAGTTCGTTACAGACTCAAAATGAATATTACAATGAAATACGAGGATCGTCTGGTTCTTTTATCAACAAGAACTATTTACAAATGTAAACCAGAAGATAACTCGAAGGTTAAAAACTATGAAAGCTGAACTTGAATGTTCTTCGAGTTGAAATACTGGACTTAGAATATTTTTGCAATAAAAGGTTCCAGTGAGTATTTGAGATCTTTTTAATAACAAAAAATAAGCGTTGTGAATCACTGATAGCGGAGACGAGCAGAAGAACTATTCATTTGAATTCTTTAGCCTTTTATACTCTTTGTCTTCAACGGTCAATAAATGTAGCCAGTAGAGATAAGCTTCTTTGCATATATTCATCATATCATAGCATTTAATGCTCCATTAATGCCATACAAAAGGTAAACTGCGCTCGTCAGGGCTAAATTGACTTATATTCCAAAGCGGGTAATGTGAGACCCGAAAGCTGATGAGATTAATTTCGTAAATTATTCGGGTTTTGTTGAGATCAGCATTGAGTTGATATGCTTAGAGAAGCTATCGGGTTTTGGTTTCTACGTTTGAGTTCAGCGATCAGTAGTTAGCGCAAATTATCGCTAGATGTTGGCGTTCAGCAGTGGTGAAGTCAGTAGCTGTCGCTGAGTAGTTGTATTCAGCAGTTGTAGCGAGATCAGCAGTCGCTGAGCAGTAGAGAGTGCGCTAGCGTGTTTCAGCAGTAAGTGGTTATACGTCGTCGTTTGGATTAGTTGGAACGACAGCGTTTCGATGTAGCGCTAGGACTCAGCTGTTGGGTTGTGTGCGTATCCAACTGCTGATGGAGGGATCAGCTGTTGAGTGAGCGATCAGCTGTTGGTTAGTAGATCAGCAGTAGGTAGTAGGTGACGTGTCCCTCTGCAACGTTGTTTGATTTAGTTGAACGTGGTATCGACGTAAGGAATTAGCTGATGCGAGATTCAGCTGTTGGTTGGGATATCAGTTGCGATAGCTGATAGATATTGTCGGTGGATCTGTTTCCCAGTTAGTCAGCTGTGACTTTAAATAGAGGACTTGGTCCTTGCGTTCAATTATTGTTTCCCCGACACTTAGAAATATTTCCCGTGAACCTTATCTTTTCGCGATACCTTAGTTACTGTTCGCAGTAATCTTCTTCGTTCAAATTGCCGTCGGTAGATAGCTCCGACGAGAGCGAGAGTGGTAGCGTTGGACTTCTCTTGCTAAGGCGTTTCGTCTCATACCCTTTTCATAGGCAGCGGAGGAGATGGAAGAGGCTCGCAGAGACATCTCCCTTGTGTAGTCTGTTAGCATAATTGTCGGATTTATCATCCTATCCTAGCTTGTTGGGGTAAGTAAAGATTCTGCCTTTAAGCTTGTTAGAGCTATTCGTGATAATAGAAAGGTAGAATTAGCGCCGGTGGAGTCGTAGTCCTTGAGCAATTGCTTGTATTGGCTTAGCAGGTGGTGGATCTGCGTTGCTAAGACTTTCATTAACTGCGTGTGCTAGGTATATTGCTTGTATTGGCTTAGCAGGTGGTGGATCTGCGTTGCTAAGACTTTCATTAACTGCGTGTGCTAGGTATAACTCAGAAGTTAAGGTACGGATGTTGAGCTTTGTTACAGCTATTGGTTGAGCGTAGATTATATGTGTTTTGCTGTGTATGCTCTTTGCCGTTATTATTGTGCATGCGTTATAATATCAGCTGTTTCATTTGCATACATGCATATTCAGCTGTTGAGCTCTGTTCTGCTAGCTATGCCTTGTATTCGATCTGAGCGTACCAGGATGCTGGGCTTAAGGACGAGCGGGTAACTCCCGTATACCTTAAAGCTGGAGGCGCGCGGGTAACTCCCGTCCCTCATCTCCCTGCTGGGAATGTTAGCCGCTATGGGCGGAGTGGGTAGCTCGCACACCTCATGAGTGGGCAACAGCAGGTTGAGCTATTGTTGCATCTGGTGCAGTATACGTGCGACGAGTGGGTAGCTCCCATATACTCAGTATACATTATGTGATTACTGTCTTTCAGTTGTTCGCTCCAGCTGTTGAGTTGTTGTTATCCAGCTGTCGAGTTGCTGATTTGAGATCCCTCAGCTTTCAGCTTTAGGTTGTACTTCGATCTTCTGCATAGCATCTGCATATTTATCTACTGCTTCCCGTTTGCTGTATTTGTTGCTCTCCATACTGGGGTTTGACCCTGAGGTCCCTCTGGGGATGTTATGTTGTTGCCTGCTTGTTGTACAGGTTTTCCAGGATTTACAGCTGGTCGTGGCTTTGATCCAGCTGGTGGTGCCCCAGGTGGTGGATAGAGTGTCCCAGTTAGCGTATAGCATATTATGTACTAGTGCTGTCAGCCGGGGAATGCCCTGTGCTTTATTTTTCTGTTCAGATGTAGTTGTGTCAGCTGTTGTATTGTTGCTAGTACTTGTAATTGCTGTACTGTCGTATTTCTTAATGTAATCTGGGATTATTTTAAGTATTGTGCTATTTTAAATTATCTGTTTTAAACCGTCGGGCCAAGCGAAAATTTTAAGCCACTTTTTATTGCTTCCGCTATGTTTCTGCGTGGTTTAACTCTGAGTTGTGCACGAGGCCTGAAATTTTTGGTATCAGAGCTTAAGATGGGATAAGCTCGATTTCGTTTGATCACACTTGAGTCTAGGCACAGTGTTGTGTGTTTCTTGTGCATGACTATGTGATCTTTGTGCTGCATATTATCTTGTGCTGTATCTGTTCTGTGTGATCTTATCCTGTTAAGTGCCTTCCTAGATGTCGCCTAGACGTAGGGGTAGAGGTAGAGGTCAGTTTCAGGAAGAGTCTGGAGGTCAGAACGAGGATCGGCGCAGTTTTCCCTCTCGTGAGCGCGATAGACGGGGTGAAGAAGAGGTTGACGAGTTGGCAGCCCGCATGGATAGCATGGAACTGGTGATGGCTAGTTTCTAGCTGATGAGTCCTCAGGTTTTTAATGGGGATGAGTCTAGTGAGGATGCTGACTCTTGGTTGCAGCATATCATGGGTCTATTCAATCGTGTGCAGTACGATGATGAGCTAAGTTGAGGTTAGCTACCTTCAGCTGAGGAAAGGTGCGGAGCGTTGGTGGAGAGGCGCTTCGAGGACTTTGGAAGAGACTGGAGTGGGGATTTCGTGGGATAGTTTCTGTGTTGCTTTTCGTCAGGAGTATGTCCCGGAGTCCTACGTGAACGCTCGTGAGCGTGAGTTCGATAACTTGGAGCAGGGTTCCATGTCTGCTAGAGAGTATGCCCGTAGGTTTTCTTCCCTTCTTGCTTATGTGCCGCATGTTGCTGGCCGAGAGAGAGCGAAGAGGACTAAGTTTCTTGAAAGGCTGAATGAAGAGGCGCTTCGAGGACTTTGGAAGAGACTGGAGTGGGGATTTCGTGGGATAGTTTCTGTGTTGCTTTTCGTCAGGAGTATGTCCCGGAGTCCTACGTGAACGCTCGTGAGCGTGAGTTCGATAACTTGGAGCAGGGTTCCATGTCTGCTAGAGAGTATGCCCGTAGGTTTTCTTCCCTTCTTGCTTATGTGCCGCATGTTGCTGGCCGAGAGAGAGCGAAGAGGACTAAGTTTCTTGAAAGGCTGAATGAGGAGCTGTATACCTTGGTTTTGTCGAGTAAACCGAAGATCTATGCAGAGGATGTGGATAGTGCGATTGATATCGAGGAGAGGTTGAGGAACCGTCGGTCTCGTAGGCTGCAGGTGACGCAGAGTAGTTGCCCAGTGGTTCAGGGAGCGCAGCCTTCCCAGTCGTCTCAACCTTCCCCGCAGCAGCAGTTAGCTCAGCAATCTGGACGCCAGAGGTTTAGGCCTCGTGGCCACCAGTTCAAGAAGAAAGGAGGTTCTAGTTCTTCTGGTACTGGTAGTTCTAGCAGTAGTGGCTCCAAGGTGAAGTATTGTGGTTTTTGTGGTGGCAGGCACCCTTCGACGCAGTGTACTGGGGTGCAAGGATCGTGTAACGTTTGTGGGCTATGGGTATTTTGCGAAAGTGTGCCCATTAGCTGGATCTCAACAAGCTAGGGACGTGGTGGATCGTCTAGGGGTCGTCCTTTTCCTGGACAGCAGCAGAGGATAGGGGATACGCAATTTAGGACGTTTCAGTAGCCTAATCCGTCGTGTTTCGGACAGTCTTCCCAGCAGCATATCTCTTTTCCCCAGCAAGCCCAAGTGAATGCCTACTAGGGAGCAGACGGAGGGCACGCCGAGCGGGGTGATTTCAGGTACTTGTCTTGTTTTCGATTTTCCTGTGCGTGTGATGTTTGACACTGGTGCATCGCATTCGTTTATTGCTGATGCTTTTGTGATTGAGCGTGGTCTGTGTACTACTGTGTTGCACGATGTTGTTTCTGTTGCAACTCCCGCTGGCGCGAGCCTACTCTCCCAAGAAGTTGTATTGGACGTCATTCTTAGGTTCGGTGAGAACGTTCTAGTAGCGAACCTGATTAGGATAACGTTGTGGGATTTCGACTGTATCATAGGAATGGACGTTCTGTCTAGTTATAGGGCCTCCGTGGATTGCTTCCATGGTATCGTGCGTTTAGGCCTCAATTTGGTGTGAAGTGGAACTTCTATGGCCATGATTCTCAGTCGAAGATTCCGCTGATCTCAGCGATGGAGATGTTTAGCTTGTTGTCAGCAGAGAACGCTGGTTTTATGATTTATGCGTTAGACGCATCTTCTTCTTCGCATGTGCAGCTTAGTGATGTTCCAGTGGCGCGTCATTTTTCCCGATGTGTTTCCGGAGGAGATTCCTGGTTTTCCCCCGAGGAGGGAGATTGACTTCAGCATTGAGTTGGTGCCTGGCACAGCTCCGATTTCTCGTGCACCGTATCGTTTAGCGCCTGGTGAGTTGAGAGAACTCAAGGTGCAGCTGGATGATTTGCTGGAAAAGGCTTTATTAGGCCTAGCATGTCGCCTTGGGGAGCGCCTATTTTGTTTGTTAAGAAGAAGGATGGCACAATGAGGATGTGCATCGATTTCCGCCAGCTGAATAAAGCTACTGTTAAGAATAAGTACCCGTTGCCTAGGATCGATGACTTGTTCGATCAGCTGCAAGGCTCGGCTGTGTATTCGAAAATCGATCTGTGTTCGGGGTACCATCAGCTGAGGATAAGAGATCAAGATGTTGTGAAGACTGCTTTTCGTACTAGGTACGGGCATTTCGAGTTTCTGGTTATGCCTTTTGGATTGACGAATGCCCCAGCAGCTTTCATGGATTTGATGAATAGGGTTTTTCGAGAGTTCATAGATCAGTTTGTGATAGTGTTCATCGACGAAATCTTTGTGTATTCGAAGACTCCTTTGGAGCACAAGGAGCATTTGAGAGTTGTTCTTCAGACGCTTAGAGACTCAAAGTTGTACGCTAAGTTTTCTAAGTGCGAGTTTTGGCTGGATCGTGTTGTGTTTTTGGGTCACGTTATTTCAGAAGAGGGGATTTCGGTTGATCCCAGTAAGGTAGAAGCTGTTGTCAGTTGGGAACGCCCCAAGAGTGTGACGGAGGTTCGTAGTTTCTTGGGTCTGGTTGGCTATTATCGACGTTTTATCCAAGGATTTTCTAGCATAGCTAAGCCAATGACACAGTTGACCCAGAAGGACAAGCGTTTTGTTTGGACTGAGCAATGTGAGAACATTTTTCAGTTGCTCAAAGAGAAGTTAACATCTGCGCCTATGTTATCCCTGCCGTCTGGTTCAGGTGGTTACGTGGTGTGTTCAGATGCCTCGCTCAATGGATTGGGCTGTGTGTTGATGCAGCATGGTCGAGTCATTGCTTATGCTTCACGGCAGCTGAAACCGCATGAGACTCGATACTCAGTTCATGATTTGGAGCTAGCAGCTGTAGTCTTTGCTTTGAAGATTTGGCTTCATTATTTGTATGGCGAGCAGTTTGTTGTGTATTCAGACCACAAGAGCCTTCAGTATTTGTTTTCGCAGCCAGATTTGAATATGAGACAGCGTAGATGGATGGAGCTGCTTAAAGATTTTGAGTGTGAGATCCAATACCAGCCTGGGAAAGTGAATGTAGTTGCTGATGCATTGAGCAGAAAGGCTCAAGGAGCAATGCTTGCATCATTGTATTCTACTAAGTACCGTGAACATCTTAGCACTACTGGTTGGCGATTTTACCCAGCTGATGATTTTGTTGTGGTTTATTCTTTTCAAGTTGAGCCACAGGTTGTTGCGAGCATTAGAGCTGCTCAAAGGACAGATCCTTCCATCTATGAGCTAAAGCTGAAGGTAAGAGCTGGACAGCTTGAGGACTATTCTGTTTCGTCTAATGGTTGTTTAAGGTTCCGTGGCTGGCTGGTTGTGCCAAACCTTATAGATTTGAAGGAACAGATTTTGATAGAAGCGCACTACAGTAGATACAGTGTTCATCCTGGCGTGAGGAAGATGTACCAAGCGCTGAAGCCTCACTTCTGGTGGGCTGGATTGAAGAGTGACGTTGCTGATTTTGTGGCCAAGTGTTTGAATTGTCAGCAAGTTAAGACTGAAAGGATGAGACCTGGTGGTCTATTGCAGAGTCTGGAAGTGCCCCAATGGAATTGGGAGCACATAGCGATGGATTTTGTGAAGCATCTGCTGTCAGGCCCCGTGCTAATCTCACAAGATTAGAGCACAATTAAGCATATAATCACGGAAGCATAAAATCGAGCTTAAAAATTCTTCGAAATAAAATGGGCCTGAACTCAAAAACATATTTGAAGTAGTGACGTTTGCTGATTTTTGTGGCCAAGTGTTGAATTGTCAGCAAGTTAGACTGAAAGGATGAGACCTGGTGGTCTATTGCAGAGTCTGGAAGTGCCCCAATGGAATTGGGAGCACATAGCGATGGATTTTGTGAAGCATCTGCTGTCAGGCCCCGTGCTAATCTCACAAGATTAGAGCACAATTAAGCATATAATCACGGAAGCATAAAATCGAGCTTAAAAATTCTTCGAAATAAAATGGGCCTGAACTCAAAAACATACATTCAAAGTATCAATACTCAAAATACGAGTTAACTCAAACTAAAACAAAACAGGTAACATCAAATCTCAATCATCAACGATCCCCAAAATACATAAAGACGCAGGGCATTCCCTGGTTCAATACATAATAAAAATAGACTGGGACTCAAGGAAACGGGGATCGACCATGCGCTCCACTCTGTCCAGCTTGGTTACCTGAAGATCCTGCAAATGGGTAACACAGACCCAAACAACACAAAAGCAGGAAAACAAATACGAGGTCAAGCCTCAGTACGAAGAGCTATCAAAAACAGCTAATCATGCACATGCTATAAATCAATGCTATGAAATGCATGAAGGCTATCAAGGATCGGATAGCTAGACCAGTATATCACCTAGCAAATAATCTCAGTTGAGCCTCTATACCACGCACGATAAATCAACCGAGGAAATCATCGGTCCGTGATATTCTTGCCCGTCAGCCATCACAGCTCGGTGATATTCCAAAACGACAAGTCAGTCGCTCACCACTCCGATGATAGCGTTGGACTTTTCAGGCACACCACATCAGTCGCCCAGTCACAACGTGGCTCTCAATCAGGTCATCAATCAATCTGTCAGGCTCAATATGTATGCATGAATGCCACTCAATAATCAAAATCAATGCATACAATAATTCATACGTGAAAACAAAACATAAAATCATATAAATCATTAGTCTGTTCCACGTAAATGCATCCATCAATGCAAGCAGATTTCACAACACGAAATATAGCCATGTCCAAGCTCAAAGCTGTAAAGGTCGCTCAATTCGTACCTCCAACTACTGATTTCTACCTCAACAGATTTATCAAGGCACGGCAACACAACTGAAGAAAGTCAGCTTCCTCCTGCTACGGCAATTCACGGCAGGATGCACCTAGAATCCTCAAATCCAGAAGCTGAAACTAACTGAAGAACTAACAAGTTCCACTGTACGAAGAAACCAGCAACTTCGCGCTCCTCTCCAAAGTCGTTCTACAGCCTCAACTATGCAACAATCGAAAGAGTAACTCTCAAGGAGTTCAGCGCCACCGAGACCGTCGAAAACGAAGGCTGGAATCAACAGAAATCTAGGAAAGAAACGTTCGTGTGAACAGTAGCTAGAACGAGGGTTTGAAATTGGAGATAAGAAATATCGGGTTCAGAATAATTCTATGTGTCGATCAACACTTATTTATATATCTCTGAATCCACCAGCTGCTGCTCACCAAAATCAGCAGACATCGAAACAGTAGGTATCTTACAACAGACACCAGCGGTTGCTCACAACAGATATCAGCTCTTCCTCTCAACGAAACCAGCAGCAACCATCAGACGTTGTATTCTCAAAAGAACATCAAAACGATGCCGCATCAACTAATCAAAACGACACCGCATCGCTCCAGCAGCTGACAACAGATTCCTTGCAAAACAACCAGCAGCTGGTCGCGCTAATTAACTCAACAACGACGTAAAAGACACGTCATCATATCTGCTGAACTAAACGCCCGCAACAGCGATCTCTAGCGCGAAACCAATACGACGTCGCCTCCATTAATATAAACGACGGCGTTTTGCACCCGCTACAGGAACTTGCTGTCAACAGCAGACACAAAGCGTTAAACCAAAACGCTGCGTTTCAACTTATCAAAACGACGTCGCGTTGCTCCCACGACTGGTTACTCAAACCAGCAGCTGGTCATTCAGCTGGGACAATTCCTCACAACGCAACAGCTGATAGCGCTACAATTCAGCAGTCAACACCAAAAGATTGACCAACACGTGTCACGTTCTCATAAATCCTCGCACCCGCGCCTCAGCTGCCAGCAGATACCTCTTCAAACGCAACTACTGAAAAGCGAAACAACGACGCATCACTCACTCGCTACAGTAGAAATCTAAAATGCGCTACAACTGATTTCCTATAGCGCTACGTCTGGTTCTACGAAACAACAACGTATTACTCCTACGCCACCAACAGCTGATAACAAACTTCATCAACTCACGCAACTGCTGAATTCTACTGGAATCAGATTCATTTCGCAAAACCCTCAAAATTAACGCTACTAATTACAAATCAATTCAATAATCACTAATCTAAAATCTGATTCCTCACATCTACCTCGTTCCAGCATAGGGTGCGATGCTGTTTGGGTGGTTGTAGACAGATTGTCGAAGTCTGAGCACTTCATTCCCTATGGTATGACGTTTTCTTTGAAGAAAATGGTGAAACTGTACATAGATTTTATTCTACGACTGCATGTTGTGCCTGTTTCGATAGTTTCTGTAACGCCCCAAAATCCCTAGTACCATATTTATGCATTTCATAAATCATATGGGCCATTTGGCAATTTTAAATACTATGTATCTGCTGAATTGTTCATATCAGCAGGTAAGATGCGCTGCGGCTGGTTCCAGCAGGTAACTCCAAGTAGCGATGCACGAGCTGTTTCTAAATACATTAAAAGATGTTTTAAGGAGGTGAAATGATTTCTTTAAGAGAAGGTTTGGTATTTTACAAATTAAAATGATATGAGGGAAATTTTACTAAATTTCAAAGATGTGTCATGCTTGATTTCACAAGTAGCATGCCACTAATCCCTTTCATATAAAAACCTGTTTTCAAAGTAAGATTTTCATCATTTGCAAAGTAAAGTTTTAAAGTGTTCTTCAAAGAAATTCCAAGAAAAGTTCGTGCGTTGCTCAAAGGGAGGATTTCTGCAGGAATTTGCTGTTGTTGCAAAGCTTCAATTAAGGCACGTAAAAGCTGATCTTTTTCTACACCATTTGAAGCATATATTGTGTTTTAATGGATCCGCTTGCCTGTATGTTATGGATACATTTAAAGTTCATGTTTGAAATGATTTAGACATGATAAGAAAAGATGGGTTCGAAAATGATGTTTTGATGTTTATGATGCTTCCAGTATGTTTTTCAGAAAGTTCTACACCATTTGAAGCATATATTGTGTTTTAATGGATCCGCTTGCCTGTATGTTATGGATACATTTAAAGTTCATGTTTGAAATGATTTAGACATGATAAGGAAAGATGGGTTCGAAAATGATGTTTTGATGTTTATGATGCTTCCAGTATGTTTTTCAGAAAATTTATGAAGTTTTATA
>KQ999002.1:83823-96052 GCA_001598015.1 Dorcoceras hygrometricum
TTCAAGAAACAGAGCAAGAACCAGCAGAGGCCTCAGGAGCAAAAGCCTCTACAAATTCAACCTATAAGCTCCGTTCCTGCTGTTAATAATAGGCCATTATGTCCTAAGTGTCAAAAGCCTCATTTGGGACAATGCAGACTTGGAAAAAACGTCTGCTACAAGTGTGGGATGCCTGGACATATTTTGAATAATTGTCCAAAATCTAAGCAACTGGTGACCAGCAGAGCCTATGTGATGACTGCTGATCAAGCTCCTCCAGAGTCTACGGTGGTTACAGGTGAAATTTCGATAGCTGGATTTCCTTCTCTAGCTTTGTTAGATTCAGGAGCTACGCATTCATTCATTTCTGCTGAATTTGTTGAGAAATTATCAATCCAGCCGGAGCAAGTAATGATAGGCTATTGTGTGTTGGTACCATCTTGGGAAAAATTGGTATCGCACGAGTTGTTTAAAAGTTTAGAGATTAAACTTCAAGGGCATAAGATTACGGCTGACTTGATTGTGTTACCAATTCCAGAATTTGATTTAATTTTGGGAATAGATTGGCTAACTAAGTTTGGGGTAGTAATTGACTTTAAATTGCGAACTGTAGCTGTTAATCCAGCAGGAAAAGAATCATTCCAGTTTTTGGCCAAACATGATAATAAAATTCCTTCAACAATATTATCATTAGCCGCTACTGATAGGCCCCAGCTGTCCATAGTAGAAGTAGCAAATGAGTTCCCTGAAGTTTTTCCAGAATATATTCAAGGATTGCCACCAGACAGGGAGTTGGAGTTTTCCATTGATTTAGTTCCAGGAGCTGCTCCAGTATCTAGACCACCATATCCGTTAGCTCCAATAGAGATGAAAGAATTGAAAGAACAAATACAAGACCTGTTGAAAAAAGGATTTGTTCGACCCAGTACTTCGCCATGGGGAGCCCCTGTTCTATTTGTAAAGAAAAAGGATGGGAGTATGAGATTATGTATAGATTATCGAGAGTTAAATAAGTTGACAATTAAGAATAAGTATCCATTACCTAGGATAGAAGATCTTTTTGACCAATTAAGAGGGTCTGTAGTATTTTCTAAGATCGACTTGAGGTCAGGATACCACCAGTTAAAGATTAAGGCTGCTGATGTTTACAAAACAGCCTTTAGAACTAGATATGACCATTACGAATTTTTGGTGATGCCCTTTGGACTTACAAATGCTCCCTCAGCATTTATGGACTTAATGAATAGGGTCTTTCAATCATATCTAGATCAGTTTGTAGTAGTATTCATCGATGATATCTTAGTCTATTCTAAGACTCAGCAGGAGCATGTTCAACATTTAAGAATTGTGCTCCAGATTTTGAAAGATAAGCAATTTTTTGCTAAATTCAGCAAGTGTGATTTCTGGATGGAGAAAGTGTCGTTCCTAGGCCATATAATCTCTAGGGATGGAATAGAAGTCGACCCTGTTAAAGTGGAAGTAGTTCGCGACTGGCCAGCACCAAAGAATGTAACAGAGATAAGAAGTTTCTTGGGTTTAGCTGGATATTATCGGCGGTTTATCCAAGGATTTTCCAAGATTGCTGTTCCCCTGACTACGCTTACAAGGAAGCAAGTGAAGTATAACTGGACAGAAGAGTGTCAAGCCAGTTTTGACAAATTGAAGCAAGCGCTGATTGAAGCCCCTGTTTTGACAATGCCATCTGATGAGGGAAAATTTGTGATATACACTGATGCGTCTAAGTTGGGACTAGGAGCTGTGTTGATGCAAGATCGTAAAGTTATTTCATACGCATCTCGACAGCTGAAAGACCATGAGAAAATCATCCAACGCATGACTTGGAATTAGCAGCTGTTGTCTTTGCCCTTAAGATATGGAGGCATTACCTCTATGGGGAGAAGTGTGAGATTTTTACAGATCACAAAAGCTTGAAGTACTTCTTTACCCAGAAAGAATTGAATATGAGGCAGAGGCGATGGTTGGAGCTAGTTAAAGATTATGATTGCACTATCAGTTATCATCCGGGAAAAGCAAACGTAGTGGCTGATGCTCTCAGCAGGAAATCAGCAGGATTAGCGCATTTGACTGTCCAGCAGCCATTGACAAATGAAATTGAAAGGTTTGGACTTGAAATAGTGTCCAGCAGCAGCAGTAATATGATTTTAGGAGACCTCTCAGTAAGATCAAATTTGTTAAATCAAATTCGAGAGGGCCAGCAGCTGGTTGAATCATTGGTATGGTTTGATAGGCAACAGCTGATGACATCGTTGTTGTTTTGATATTACAAATGTTGGGTTATGTATCCAGCAGCTGTATCTACTTGTTAAGATTCAGCAGTTGTATGGTTATAGCGTTTACGAATGTTCTTCCTGTAGTTGTAATGTCAAAATTTGATGGTTTTGTAATCAGTAGTTGTTAGTTTAATCAGTATAAAGTCTGGTTTAATAGGCGACGGCCGGTAGCGAAATCATTGTTTTGATATTACAAGCGTCTTCGTAAATTTCAGCAGATGCACTGTTCATCAGCAGATGCGTCTTTCCTTATAAATATCAGCAGTTGTTTTCCTTTGATTAGGAATCAGCAGCTGCATTGTGATTTTGAATTCAGCAGCTGCATTGTGATTTTGAATTCAGCAGCTGTATTTCCTTTGTTAGAATTCAGCAGTTGCGTAGTTTTTCTAAAAAACCAGCAGATGCACTGTTCATCAGCAGATGCATTCCATAGTGATAATTCAGCAGTTGCTTTAGTCGTTTTAGATACTGTTGATTTTAGCTGGTATTAGTCTTGCGACTGGTACTATTCATTTGTATACACGTGTTAGCGTTTTTCTTACAGCTGATCGATTAGCATATTCCTTGCGACTGATCGACGCGCTACGACGTCGTTCCTTTAAGGTCATAGAAAGATCAGCAGGTAGTCTTGTTATTTCATCTGCTGATCACCCCAACGACATCGTTTCACTTTATATTTATTTAAAAGACCTCGCGACGGGATTCGTGTCTTGCGACTGGTTCCTATTTGTTGCGACTGGTACTATTCATTTCAGCAGGTATTAGTCTTGCGACTGGTACTATTCCTTGCGACTGGTTTTCTTTCAACCAGTTCCATTTTAACGATATGTTTCCAAAGTCGAATTCAATACTCAGTAAAGTTTTAAAATGGGAAGCAAATGTTTAAAATGATGGAACCCGAAGATTTAACAGAAATGTTTAAAGAAAAGATTATTAAGGAACAAAAGATGTTTTAGATTATGGCATAGATAGTTACGGTCACCAAGGTGTAGGTACGACAACTGGTGGAGGAACAGCAGGTGAAACTTGAAATCAGCAGATGGGTGGTGTTGTGTTTATCCAAGGCCTACGTTTTTCCGTGTCTAAGTTGTATCGTTTTGATTAAGTTGTACTGTATTAAATCAGTAGCAATGGTTGTATATTTACATAGAATATCAGCTGTTGTAAATCGCAATTGCAAAGTTATATGAAATGTTCTGTTTTCCGCAAATGTTTTAGCAGTAGCGCGCGAACTTAAGTACCTGCTGATCTTCGAATTTGTCTTGTGTTTTGTTTCCCTTGAGTTATGAGAAATGCAGCTTATAACAAATTATCTTTTAGCCCTTCTTTTATTCGAAAATTTTTATTCACCAAATTCTCGTGGCCTCTTTGGGTTCGGGCGTCACAGTTTCAGACAGAGATCCGAGGTTTATATCCAGGTTTTGGAAGAGTTTGCAAGCAGCTCTAGGGACTATATAGGCTATGAGTACAGCGTATCATCCCTAGACAGATGGCCAATATGAGGGAAATATCCAGATTTTGGAGGATATGTTAAGAGCTGTTGTGATGGACTTCGGTGGTAGCTGACAGGATTCATTTTCCTTGGTGGAATTTTCTTATAATAACAGATATCAAGTATCAATTGGCATGGCACCGTGTGAGGCGTTGTATGGCAGGAAGTGCAGATCGCCTGTGTGTTGGGAAGAAGTGGGGGAGAAGCAGCTGTCTTCTCCAGAGTTTGTGCAGCAAATGAGAGATCAAGTGGATCTAATCCGTCAGCGTATGAAAGCTGCACAAGATCGCCAAGTCAGCTATGCGAATAAGAGGCGTAGGCCTTTAGAGTTTCAGGTTGGTGATCGTGTTTTCCTTAAGGTTTCCCCTTTCCGTAGTGTTATGCGATTTGGTCTGAATGATAAGTTAGCTCCTCGTTATGTGGTCCTTATGAGATCTTAGAGAGGATTGGCCCTTTAGCTTATCGGCTGTTGTTGCCAGCAAAATTGTCTTCTCTACATGATGTCTTTCATGTTTCCATGTTGAGGAAGTATGATTCAGATCCCTCTCATGTGTTGGGAACAGACGAGGTTGAGCTTGATCAGACTTTGAGTTAGATTGAGTTTTCTTTTGCAGATCTTGGATAGGAAGGAGAAACAGTTGAGAAATAAAACCATTCCGTTGGTGATGGTTCAATGGAGCAAGAATGGTAGAGAGGAAGCTACTTGGGAACTGGAAGAGAAGATGCAGCGTGAGTAGCCGCATCTGTTTGAGTAGATGTTGCTTTTGTTCCAATAGTTGGTTGCTTGTGTGTCTTTCCCGAGTTATCTTGAACTCTTGTTTTGGAGTTGATCGATTTCGAGGACGAAATCCTGTTTTAGTGGGGGAGAGATGTGAGACCCGAAAGCTGATGAGATTAATTTCGTAAAATTAATCGGGTTTTGTTGAGATCAGCTTTGAGTTGATATGCTTAGAGAAGCTATCGGGTTTTGGTTTCTGCGGTTGAGTTCAGCGATAAGTAGTTAGCGCAAATTATCGCTAGATGTTGGCGTTCAGCAGTGGTGAAGTCAGCAGCTGTCGCTGAGTAGTATTCAGCAGTTGTAGCGAGATCAGTAGTCGCTAAGCAGTAGAGAGTGCGCTAGCGTGTTTCAGCAGTAAGTGGTTATACGTCATCGTTTGGATTAGTTGGAACGACAGTGTTTCGATGTAGCGCTAGGACTCAGCTGTTGGGTTGTGCGCGTATCCAACTGCTGATGGAGGGATCAACTGTTGAGTGAGCGATCAACTGTTGGTTAGTAGATCAACAGTAGGTATCAGGTGACGTGTCCCTCTGCGACGTCGTTTGATTTAGTTGAACTTGGTATCGACGTAAGGAATTAGCTGATGCGAGATTCAGCTGTTGGTTGGGATATAAGTTGCGATAGCTGATATTGTCGGTGGATTTGTTTCCCAGTTAGTCAGCTGTGACTTTAAATAGAAGACTTGGTCCTTGCGTTCAATTATTGTTCCCCGACACATAGAAATATTTCCCGTGAACCTTATCTTGTCGCGATACCTTAGTTACGGTTCACAGTAATCTTCTTCGTTCAAACTACCATCGGTATATAGCTCCGACGAGAGCGAGAGTGGTAGCGTTGGACTCCTCTTGATAAGGCATTTTGTCTTATACCCATTTCGTAGGCAGCGGAGGAGCTGGAAGAGGATCGCAGAGACATCTCCCTTGTGTAGTCTGTTAGCATAAGCGTCGGATTTCACATCCTATCCTAGCTTGTTGGGGTAAGTAAAGATTCTTCCTTTAAGCTTGTTAGAGCTATTCGTGATAATAGAAAGGTAGAATTAGCGTTGGTGGAGTCGTAGCTCCCAGCTGCTGTGGTTCTGAGTTGTAGTCCTTGAGCAATTGCTTGTATTGGCTTAGCAGGTGGTGGATCTGCGTTGCTAGGACTTTCATTGTGGCAAACTGCGTGTGGTAGGTATAACTCAGAAGTTAAGGTACGGATGTTGAGCTTTGTTACAACTATTGGTTGAGCGTAGATTATATGTGTTTTGCTGTGTATGCTCTTTGCTGTTATTATTGTGCATGCGTTATAATATCAGCTGTTTCATTTGCATACACGCATATTCAGCTTTTGAGCTCTGTTCTGCTAGCTATGCCTTGTATTCGATCTGAGCGTACCAGGATGCTGGGCTTAAGGACGAGCGGGTAACTCCCGTATACCTTAAAGCTGGAGGCGCGCGGGTAACTCTCGTCCCTCATCTCCCTGCTGGGACTGTTAGTCGCTATGGGCGTAGTGGGTAGCTCCCACACCTCATGAGTGGGCAACAACTGGTTGAACTATTGTTGCATCTGGTGCAGTATACGTGAGACGAGTGGGTAGCTCCCATATACTCAGTATACATTCTGTGATTACTGTCTTTCAGTTGTTCGCTCCAGCTGTTGAGTTGTTGTTATCCAGCTGTCGAGTTGCTGATTTGAGATCCCTCAGCTTTCAGCTTTTGGTTGTACTTCAATCTCCTGCATAGCATCTGCATATTTATCTACTGCTTCCCGTTTGCTGTATTTGTTGCTCTCCGTACTGGGGTTTGACCCTGAGGTCCCTCTGGGGCTGTTGTGTTGTTGCCTGCTTGTTGTACAGGTTTTCCAGGATTTACAGCTGGTCGTGGCTTTGATCCAGCTGGTGGTGCCACAGGTGGTGGATAGAGTGTCCCAGTTAGCGTATAGCATATTATGTACTAGTGCTGTCAGCCGGGGAATGTCCTGTGCTTTAGTTTTCTGTTCAGCTGTAGTTGTGTCAGCTGTTGTATTGTTGCTAGTACTTGTAATTGCTGTACTATCGTATTTCTTAATGTAAACTGGGATTATTTTAAGTATTGTGCTATTTTAAATTATTTGTTTTAAACCGTCGGGCCAAGAGAAAATTTTAAGCCACGTTTTATTGCTTCCGCTATGTTTCTACGTGGTTTAACTCTGAGTTGTGCACGAGGCCTGACAGGTAATCATCGTATCAATCACTCTGCTCACTGTGAAATTTTACTCAAAATAGCTCTGATTTTGTCTCCTTAATTCCAGGCTTTTATACGATTAAATCATGACCGTTGATTCTCCTCGAATAATCCTTTTATAACATCTGAGGAGGTTTGAAGCTCAAATCTGTTTGATAGAGAAGTCTGAAATATTTTCCTTTCGTGAAGTGCTATAGACTCTCTTTCGTTTTGCCATCATATCTGAAATATTGCCGTTACTTTGTCATGTCTGAGATGTTAGCGACTTCTGAAAGTACACTGTTCCTAAGTCTGAATCAAACAATTCTGATAATCTCAAATCTGATGTACTCTGCTTGCTCTGTAACGATATCTGAAATGTTTATATCTAAAGTAACTTGAGTAGAGTCTATTTATACTCTCAAATCTTAATAATATCTCCTAAGGCAATATAACGGAATCTGTTACTGAAGCCTCTAAAACAAGTCTGAAACTACTTTGCTCTAAAACAGATCTCTTACTATAGCTTCTGAATCAAATCGGAATCCCTTCAAAACTGAAATACTGTTCCGATAAATGATAAAATCGATTACTCAAATAACCCGATATCTTGAGAACTTAACTCTGAATTCCTCAACCCGATAACTGAATACTTGAATCGATATCTGATCAATTCCCAAATAGTCAACTCAGATGTCAACGCAACTTAACTCGGAACTCTCGAATCTGACATCTTCAATTCAATGGCATGACGTCACGGAATCTGAAATCTGTAATTCTCTTGTCCTCTGCGAATACTTAAGATCAGTTCTCAGCCTTATTTTGTTATCACCAAAACTTATAAATTTTATCTTAACAATTTCCCCCTTTTTGGTGATGACAAAATTTAGCAGCCTTTGACTTAAAAGATACAAAGATAATTTGCTCCAAGTCTGTTATATATTCAATATGAAGCACAATACAAGAACTGAAAAACCGAAAACTGTAACTATCCAGATCTATCCATTTATCCAGTATCTCCAATCCCTCTGCTTAGATCCACTGCTTCCTCTTTTTCTTGACGGCTCACTCCTGCTACTACTACCACCACCATCTCCAGGAGGAGGCTGACCTCGGCCATGGCTGCTATTCACTTCCCCCTTTTTGTCATTACCACCCCTATTAATTTAGGCGATAATTTCTGAAAGTTGAGAACTAACGTGAGCAATGCCCGATTCTGTTTTATGTTGGAAATCAGTAAAATCTGTCTTCAGAGCTTGGATATCCTTAGTCTGAGAACGAATATCAGTCACATCAGATAGCAGGATAGCATTTTGTGCACCAAACCCTTTCTTAAATTCAAGCAACTCAAGTGACAGGGCATTTTGTTGAAATTTGGCCTCCTGTCGAGCGCTTTGCATGAGAGTCCGAAAAACTTGTTCCTGATTAGAAAGAGCTTCTTTGAATGATTTCTCAAGATTCTCGATCTTGAACAAAATATGATTCTGGAGATCGCCTATCTTACTAGAATTCTTCAATTGATTAACAGAAAGGCGAGTGATGGAGGCTCGGAGCTGTGACAAAGATTCTGCAACATCAGAAGTGTCAACTGCTGGCAAAGAAATCTGAGTAACAGGAGTCTCTCTGTGACGCCCAAACCCGTGGGAGCCAACAGAATTGGAGAAAATTTTAAATTTTAAAACAAGTCAAAGAACCAAATTCGAATATGGTAAGCTGTATTCCTGTAGGACCGAGCGCTTGCCGCTTTACCAAAAGCTATAGCTGGTGGTAACGGTGCAACTCCAATCTTTTAAACCGTATAGCAACACAAGGTCATGGGTTCGATTCCCATTGATTGCAAGGAGTGCAATTATTGGGAGGGGGATTGTTGGAGTGCACGGTCCTACAATTCCCTTACACAAAACTGAAACGAAGCTAGTGGCGCCAAAGGTAAATAGTAGTAAACAGATTTGACAAAACATATCTTGATTCACGATGCAAAAATGCGATATTACAACTGTCGGAACTCTATATAATCTCACAATTGTTGTAAAAGATCTTAATACAGTTCGAAAAAAGATCCAAAACAACAAAAGCTAAGACTATGCGGAAACGCTGGCCGTTGACAAACACAATCCCCCGAATCTGAATCAACTTGCACCACCCGCCTGCTCCTGATCTGCCTCACCTGCATTGGGAAAACTAGTGAGCCTAGGGGCTCAACAAGTAAAACTGAGGATAACAAAATCACGTAAATGCAGGCATAACTGAAAACTGAAATCTCGCTACTGAAAGACAACTCGAAACTCAAATCTGAATTGCTTATACTGAATGTTTATGGACTAGAGGCTCTCTAGTGGTCCTTGTGAATGAAGCATGTCAACTGATCAGTAACTCTCTGTGAAGGGATTACAATATTTCCATAATCATGTCCCTTCCATGAAGGGATTACGGTCCTACTGTAATCCTGTCCCTTCCTTAAGTGACCGGGTCCTCTGTGCCATAAATCCTCAAATCTGAACTTTACTTTCTTTCTGAAATAGCTTTATACTAGCTCGATCGAAAGTCGATCACTGAAATCTGGTAGATTCACTGCTATGAAACTCATTTTATTTTAAAAGCACTACTGAGTGTACAGTTGGACTCGAAGCTGAGGACCAGCTCTGAAGAAATGAACTTGAGAGTGCAAAACAGACGTGGTTCTAGGAAATCAGATTTCGTGAAAAACAGATCTCTCGGGAAAACAGATCTCTCGTGAAAACAGACTTGACTGGGAAAACAGACATGCGCAAAGGTCAGCTTTTGGTTATCTAAACAGATCTTAGGTGCGGAATAGGCATACAGATGTGAGCAACAGCTTTGACTAAGGAACACGGATTATGAATAGTAGAAACAGATCTTACTGCGAAAAAACTAACAGAAATCTTATCGCAAGTGTTTCAGATATGGTAGAGTACTCAGCTGTGAGCCACTCAACAACAGATTTGGGTTACAGACAAGTTACGCGTAAAAACACTTGGCTAGGAACACGAAATACTGCTTCGACTCAGACAGATTCTAAACAACTGGCTTCTCTTATCAAACCAGGACTTGCTCCCGATCTAACGCTATCGTTGCCTATCCATTTAGATTCAATGTCCAGAGTCTTCACAGTACTTAGGAAAACGAGGACTTCTATTGGCTTTCTTACCTGGAATCTATACAACTCAGTATATTTTTAAAAAAAAACACCATTGCTGGTTAAAATTCCTCGTGAGTTTCCTCAAAACTAAAGCATCAAAGCAGTGAATCCATAGCTCAACTCAAACATTAACTGAAACTGAAACAGGCAAGCATACACAGAAAACAACGAAGCAATATATGTTCTCGAAATGCAGCAAGAATCAGATTTACTTACCTGAAACGAAGATCGCAACGTGTAGATGATTGCGGCTGGAAGTCTCCTCAAGAACACTGGAAAAATCTACTTAACTTTGAAAGAACTAAAAGTTTTTCTTGCAACCAAAATGAATCCAGAGGATTACGTAAATCATTTTATACAAGGGAGAATGATTGAGTAGTAGGTAAAAATACTTGAGTAGGCATGGCTGCCGTGTCAACTCCTTTGTCCTTTTTAAAAGATTTGTTAAAAGTTCCCTACTACTATTTTGATTTATAAACTTACCACAACATTTTACTAAAACATAGCTCCCATCCAAAAACTCATTTTTTTTATTTCGAAAGGAAACATATCTGGATTATTTCAAATTTATGCTTGGGCGAAATCCTTCCGAAATCTTCTGGACGTTGCTTCAAATCTGAAAAAGAGAAGAAATCATATTTGAACTTAGAATCTGAATACTCGAAAATCTCGAAACAGCCCTTAGAAAAGAAAGGCTAATCACTCTCCATCCACAGCAGTGTCAATAAGAAAATCAATTTGATCAGCAGAAGTCTCTTCATGCATAGGACTGTTCACATGAGAATCCACCTGATTTTGGCTTGAAGAGGTCGAGCTAGAACTGGAATCTGAAGAATGTAAACTGATAACATCTATAATCTGGATACGGTATGAGACAGTGTCTATTATTCTTCTCGGAATGCTAACATCCCCCATAACTGGTCCAATCGGAACGATATCTGTACAAAAATTTTGAGAGCCAACCGGCAACAAGCAGCCAAACATAAAATATCTTGTTACCTCTGTACAGACACGCCCAGCCCCAAGTTTTAACTGGAGGCAAAGTTGAATCATGCAGATATTGGACTGGCTCATAGAAGAAGCAAATCGGTGCCAAAATTTCCAATGAAATCTGTTGAGGCAGCTGTTCCCAGAGATGAGAAACAGTAGCTGCACAACCGCTCACCCAGCGATCATACCCAGCTTCCACTAGCCATGATCCTCCAACAAACCTAAAATTCTGAATCCAACATGTTGAAAAAATTGTTTTATGGTTCCTAGGAATATAAAAGCCACGATCAAAGGCTCCTTCAAACAGCGTTGAACAACACGGCCTAGTCCACTCAAGCTGGATCACTTTTTTCTGCGTTAGCAGCTCTTTCACATCAGTATTATGAGTAGTGGATAATAAATCGATGATTTGAAGAGCCATAGCCGACCAAGGTTGGCCAAAGCTGAAATTTGCTCGATGAGATTCCAAAAACTTCCGCAGCCGCATCTCCCTATAATTTGAAAGTATATACAATCTACGTTGAAGAGCAATTTGAACGGAATCTGTTTCACCCCACGTCAGCACTTGCTCCTCATTGGCAGAAATACCATTAAGAGATTTCAGAACCGCTAAACGTCGAAGACTAAAAGAACTAAAAAATGCAGCAACTTCATCAATTACCCTTTCTCTCAACTGAACCAAAAAATCAATGTCGCCGCAAATTAAGTGAAAAATCTCATGGGCCGGATGCCCTTTAATTGTGTCGGGATCGTCAAGGGGCACCTTCCCCTTATCAGCTAACGCAATCTTAGGGAGATTTGCCTTGAAACAATCCCCGTCTGTGACTCCTGGAATTGAGATGCCATTGCTAAATTTTATTTTCGCTGGCTCAGCAGCAAAAACTGATGGAAGCATCACATCCCCAGGGATCCACTTCAATAAGTCATCGATGGACAGTGACTCTTCATCTAAAAGAATCTGTCCCATATCTGCCACTGGCTCCTCCATATCTGTCAAAACTGTTCCCATTGTTATGCCCTCGGCAAAATCTAGTTCCACCACATCTGTTGCCAACTGTGCAATTGCAGCAATCACTTCTTCAATAATATTGTCGACATCATCAACAAATGTCGTTTCCTTTTTTTCACCACAACATTCTCCATAGTTGGCTCCTTCTCAACAATTTCATCATCAGAACCAGTTGTCATCCTCCACTTTCTCTTTGGTTTTTTTGCTTCTGAGCATGAGGACGCTCAGCTGGCACAACGGAGATAGGTGCAACAACCTGGATTGGTACGGCATCTTGTGCCACTGATATAAGCGCCATATCCTTTTCTTTGGAGACTACTTTCCCAGATGTTGTCCTTTTCTTTTTGACAA
>KQ999002.1:109398-121819 GCA_001598015.1 Dorcoceras hygrometricum
GACCAGATGTCGCATATGCTCTGAGTGTCACGAGTCGCTACCAGGCCAACCCCGGCCAATTGCATTGGAAGGCTGTGAAGGTGAAGGATAAAGTACTTGCGAAGGACTAAGAATATTTTCATGGTCTATGGGGGTGGTGAACTGAAACTGGAAGGCTACACTACACTGCCCGATGGGCCGGTCCAAGTCCATTGTTAGTCTATTTAATTAGACATAATAGACTTCATAATGACTCTCAACTCAACACTTGATACTTGAATCAACCCTAACCCTAAAACCAGCCGCCCCCTCCTCTCCTTGAACACTCCGCGCCGCCGCCGCCGCCGCCGCCGCCGATCGTCGCCGGAAATCTGTTTCCGGCCAGTTCGACGAGGAGAATCCGTTCGTGCTGATCTCGTCAGCGCTTCTAGTGCAGCCTGACGAAGGAGTCTCGGATCTGGTCGTGGACCGGATTGGCGTAAACTACCGCAATCTACCGAGAAGAGCCGGATTCTTGTACTACCGGTTGGATCCAGGCACAAGTGCCAGCAAGGTATTCAATTTTGAACACCCTATGTATGACGATTATTGAATTGTCTGATTTTTCGTATTGATCGTCTCCCGGTATTTCTCTGTTCTTCCGCTGCCTCGCCGGGGGGCGGATCCGGATCCCCAACAGAAGTGACCCAGAAGAGAAACTGAGTCACTTCGTGGAAGGATTGAAGACGATGTTCAAAATGAATGTTAGGCTATCGGTGCCAGGGAAGCAGTGGATAGAGCCCTGCAAATTGAAAGAGATTGGAAAGATTTTGATGAGGAAAGGCAGCAGAAGCGGCAAGCCTTTCAGCAGAAGGACCAGAGGCCATTCAAGAAGCAAAACAAGAACCAGCAGAAGCCTCAGGAGCAAAAGCCTCTATCGATTCAACCTATTAGCTCTGTTCCTGCTGGTAATAACAGGCCAGAATGTCCTAAGTGCCACAAGAATCATCTTGGACAATGCAGACTTGGACAAAACGTCTGCTATAAATGTGGAATGCACGGACATATTTTGAAATATTGTCCAAAGCTCAAGCAACTGGTGACTAGCAGAGCCTATGTAATGACAGCTGAACAAGCCCATCCAGACTCGACAGTAGTCACAGGTGAAAATTTGATAGCTGGATTTCCTTCTCTGGCTTTAATAGATTCAGGAGCTACACATTCATTCATTGCTGCTGAGTTTGTTAAGAAGTTTCCCATCCAGCCAGAGCAAGTATTGATAGGCTATTGTGTATCGGTACCATCAGGAGAGAAGCTGGTATCGCACGATTTGTTTAGGAGTTTAGAACTTAAACTTCAAGGGCATCAGATTACTGCTGATTTAATTGTATTGCCGATGCCAGAATTTGATATGATTTTGGGAATAGATTGGCTAATTAAGTATGGGATAGTAATTGACTTTAAACTACGTGCAGTAGCTGTCAACCCACCAGGGAAAGATTCATTTCAGTTCTTAGCCAAACATGTTAATAGAGTTCCTCGAATTATATCATCCTTAACAACGACTGATAGACCCCAGCTGTCAGCCGTAGAGGTATTAAATGAATTCCCTGAGGTTTTTCCAGAAGATATCCAGGGACTGCCACCAGATAGAGATCTGGAATTTTCAATTGATCTAATTCTAGGAGCTGCTCCAGTATCTGGACCACCCTATCGATTAGCTCCATCAGAAATGAAAGAACTGAAAGAACAGATACAAGATCTGTTGGAGAAGGGGTTTATTAGACCAAGTACTTCCCCTTGGGGAGCCCCTGTTTTATTTGTTAAGAAAAATGATGGAAGTATGAGGTTATGTATAGATTACCGGGAGATGAATAAATTGACGATTAAGAATAAGTATCCATTACCTTGGATAGAAGATCTGTTCGACCAGTTGAGAGGGTCAATAGTATTTTCTAAGATCGAATTGAGGTCTGGATACCACCAACTGAAAATTAAGGCATCTGATGTTTATAAAACAGCCTTCAGAACTAGGTATGGCCATTATGAATTATTAGTTATGCCCTTTGGACTTACGAATGCTCCATCAGCTTTTATGGATTTAATGAATAGGGTCTTCCAACCATTTTTGGACCAGTTTGTAGTAGTATTTATTGATGATATTTTAGTGTATTCTAAGACCAGATATGAGCACGTTCAACATTTAAGAACATTACTCCAGATTTTGAAAAATAAGCAGTTGTTTGCTAAATTCAGAAAATGCGAGTTTTGGTTGGAGAAAGTATCGTTCTTAGGCCATATTATTTCTAAGGATGAAATAGAAGTCGACCCAGCTAAAGTAGAAGCTGTTCGCGACTGGCCAGTACCAAAGAATGTTGTAGAGATAAGGAGTTTCTTGGGTTTAGCTGGATATTATAGGCGATTTATCCAAGGATTCTCCAAGATAGCTGTTCCCTTGACTACGTTAACAAGAAACAGGTGAAATATAACTGGACAGTTGAATGTCAAAATAGTTTTGACAAACTGAAGCAAACATTGATTGAAGCACCTGTGTTGAAGATACCAAATGATCAAGGAAAATTTGTAATTTACATCGATGCTTCTAAGTTGGGACTAGGAGCTGTGTTAATGCAGGATTGTAAAGTAATATCATATGCATCTAGACAGTTGAAGGATCATGAGAAGAATTACCCAACGCATGACTTAGAACTGGCAGTTGTTGTATTTGCAGCTGATATTGAAAAGTTTGGACTTGAGATAGTGTCCAGCTGCAGTAATATGATTTTAGCAAATCTCTCAGTAAGATCAAATTTGATAGACCAAATTCGAGAAGGTCAGCTGTAAATGAGCAATTGAATAGATGGGTCAAACAAGATAAAGAAAGAGGCAGCAACCTCTATTTTTCAGAAGATGGAATGTTAGGTTTATGGGCAGAATCTGGGTACCTCAAGTAGATGATTTAGAGCTGAACTTTTGAAAGAAGCTCATACAGCTCCATATTCAGTACATCCAGGAAGTACGAAAATGTATAAGGACCTCCAGCAGTTGTACTGGTGGCTAGGAATGAAGAGGGATGTTGCTAGATTTGTAGCTGAATGTTTGACGTGTCAGCTGGTGAAGTCTGAACATCAGCGACCGGCTGGATTATTAAAACCACTGCCTATTCCAGAATGGAAGTGGGAATGTATAGCGATGGATTTTGTAACTGGATTACCAAGGACTGCTCAAGGATATAACTCCATCTGGTTTATAATTGATAGACTCACTAAGTCTGCTCATTTCTTACCAGTTAAAACAACATATGAGGTGAGCAGATACGCAGATTTATATGTTAAGGAAATAGTGAGGATACATTGTGTTCCAGTTTCTATTGTATCAGATAGAGATCCTAAATTTACATCAGCATTTTGGAAAAGTTTACATAAAGCTATGGGTACAAAGATGACATTCAGTACTGCGTTTCACCCCCAGACTGATGGACAATCAGAAAGGGTGATTCAGATTTTAGAGGACTTGCTTAGAGCTTGTATTGTGGATTTTTCAGAAAGCTGGGATTTAAAATTGCCACTGGTAGAGTTTGCCTATAATAACAGTTTCCAACCTTCGATTCAAATGGCTCCCTATGAAGCACTCTACGGTCGAAAGTGTAGGACACCACTTCATTGGGATGAAGTTGATGAAAGAGCTGGTTTAGGACCAGATGTTGCGGAGCAAACAGCAGCAGCTGTTAGAAAAATAAGAGAAAGAATGAAAGCTGCTCAAAGTCGACAGAAAAGTTATGCAGATAATCGAAGAAGGGAACTGAATTTTGAGATAGGTGATCACGTATTTTTGAGAATAGCTCCAATGAAAGGAGTTATGCGTTTTGGAAGGAAAGGAAAACTGAGTCCAAGGTATATTGGACCATATGAAATTGTGGAGAAGATAGGAACATTAGCCTATCGATTAGCACTGCCACCACAGCTGTCAGCAGTGCATAATGTTTTTCATGTATCAGCTTTGAGAAAATATGTTCCCAATCCTTCGCATGTACTAAGTCATGAACCAATCCAATTAGCACCAGGTTTGAGCTATGAAGAGCGAACAGAAAGAATTCTCCTCCGAGAAATTAGAAGGCTAAGAAACCGTAGCATTCCTATGGTTAAGGTACAATGGACTAACCAGTCGGAGCGAGAAGCAACGTGGGAAACAGAAGCTGATATGCTAATTCTTTACCCTTATCTATTTGGTACGTAAATTTCGAGGACGAAATTTTAATAAGAAGGGTAGAGTTGTTGTGAGACCTGAAAAGTTAATTAAGATTAATTGTTGAATTAATCGAATTTTTTAGAGATTTCTGGTGGTTCAGATCTCTATTTGGGAGTTTGGATTGTATTTTCGGGTCAGATTTCACATTGTGAGCATTTCTGGAAATTTTGGAATTTTAGAGTTTTCGAGTTTGAATTTGTTGGCAGATTTGCTGACGTCATGTTTTCTGTTGCGCTACGCAATTGCTGACGTAAGCGTTGCTGTTGAAGTATTGGTCGAGTTAGCGCTGTTGACAGCAAGCTCCTGTAGCGCGAAGGAAACGGTGCCGTTTGAATGAACGCTTGATGGAGAGATCTGTTGCCAGCGATCGATGTTTAAGCGTTTAGCGTTTGCGTGCTGTCTTCAGATTTGCTGATGTGTGCGAAGCTACGTCGTTTTATTTAGTTGAAACGCTGCGTTTTGGTTGCTGCGTGTAGAAACCAGCCGATGGTTTTAAGCGACCAGCCGTTGGCAGATTCGATGACGTAAGTGGTGAAACGTCGTTTTGTTAAGTCACTGCGACACCTTTTTTATTAGAGTATCTGGTGGTCGTGGTTTTAACCCAGCTGATGGTGCCCCAGAAGGTGGTTAGAGTATCCCAGTGGCGTATAGCATATTTATATGTATCAGTTGAGTTATCCAGGGGATGCCCTGTGCTTCGTTGCTGTATCCGGTGGTTGGAGTCTGATACTTGTGGTTGTATGCTATACTGTATTGTTATGGCTTGTAGCCATTTGTTGTTTTGTTGATTTTATAAACTGGGATATATTTTGAGTATCGCACTATTTTAAATTATAATGTTTTAAACCGTCAGGCCAAAATAGAAAATTTTACCCGCTTTTTAGTAGCTTCCGCATGTGTTTGTATGTTTTATCTCTGATTTTTTGAGCACGAGGCCTGACAGTTGTAACGTCCCAAAAATCCATAGGACCACATTATGCATTTTGTTCATTTTATAGATTTAAAATGGCATGTTGAAATGTTATGCATCGTCTGATTTCAATGATTTCAGGAAAATAGATGTGACGCAGCTGGTTTCAGTGGATGACTCCAATGGTGATGCACGAACAGTTGTTTTTAAAGGTATTGAAAATATCTTTAAGGAGGACAAATGATTTCTTTTGAAAAAGGTTAGGTGTTTTACAAATTAAAATGAGAGGAAGGGAATTTTACTAAATTTTATAAGTGTGTCATGCGTAATTTCACAAGTAGCATGCCACTAATCCCTTTCATATAAAAACCTGTTTTGAAAGCAAGATCTTTATCATTTGCAAAGAAAATCTTTAGTAGTCTTCAAAGTACTTTCCAGAGAAGTTCGTGCGTTGCTTAAAGGAGAAGATTTCTGCAGGAATCGGTTGCTGTTACAAAGTTTCATTTAAGGCAAGTAAAAGCTGATTCTTGACTCACCATTTAAAGTATATCCCAAGTGTGTACAAGAAGGTAGTTAAGAATGCTGTGACATTCCTTGTACTTTATGTTGATGACATTCTACTCATTGGGAATGATGAAGGAATGTTGCAGTCAACTAAAGTGTGGTTGTCTAGTAGATTCTCGATGAAGGACTTTTTGAAAAAGGTTAGGTGTTTTACAAATTAAAATGAGAGGAAGGGAATTTTACTAAATTTTATAAGTGTGTCATGCGTAATTTCACAAGTAGCATGCCACTAATCCCTTTCATATAAAAACCTGTTTTGAAAGCAAGATCTTTATCATTTGCAAAGAAAATCTTTAGTAGTCTTCAAAGTACTTTCCAGAGAAGTTCGTGCGTTGCTTAAAGGAGAAGATTTCTGCAGGAATCGGTTGCTGTTACAAAGTTTCATTTAAGGCAAGTAAAAGCTGATTCTTGACTCACCATTTAAAGTATATATTGATGTTTTTTGAGTCTTCTTGTCTATATGTTATAGTATGTTTAAAGTTTATGTTTAAAGTTTATGTTTAAAATGATTTATACATGAAAAGGAAAGAAAGAAGGGTTCGAAATGATGTTTTGATGCTTCCAAATGTTTTCCAGAAAGTTTATGATGTTTTAAAGTACTGAGGATTCGAGTTTAATCCAAGAAAGTTTATGAATGTTCTTCCTTTCAGTAGTTGTAATATCAGAATTTGATAGCTATGTAATCGGTAGATGCTAGTTGAATCAGTATAAAGTCTGGTTTGATAGGCAACGTCTGATAGCATAGTTGTTGTTTTGATGTTACAAATATCAAGTCAAATTTCAGCAGTTGAGTTGTTTTCGTAAAATCAGTAGTTGTACTATTCATTGCGACTGGTTTCTCTTGCGACTGGTTCCTATTCATTGCGACTGGTTTCTCTTGCGATGGTCATCTCAATGATATGTTTCCAAAAGCTGAATTCGATACTCAGTAAAATTTTAAAAAGTAGAAGCAAGAGTTTTAAATGATGGAACCCGAGGATTTTAAGAAGGAAAGTTTAAAGAAAAGAATGTTAAAGGAAAAAAAGTTTATTTTAAGATTTATGGCAAAGATAACAGACGGTCATAATGGGTGAGGTGAGCAGCTATCAGTTTCCCTCCCATAAAGAGAAGGGTGAGCAGTCGTCTATATGTCGGTTGCCCTAACGCAAAGAAGCCAAAGGCTAAAGCTGATATCGGTAGTCACTTGATCAGGTGAAACACGGACCTAAGGAGAGCTTCTGAGCCATAAATCTAATGAAAATGATATTGATGTTGAGATTTGGGCTATTATCCCCTGTCTCCAAGTTTATGAAAGAAAGAATGAATGTTTATGAAATGTTTACGAAATAAAATGATAGTGGTCATTGATGTTCCTTTAACTTATGTATTGATCATATGTCCACCTGCGTATTTGAACTTCAGGTGTACTTGTTTAGCCCCTAGGCTCACTAGCTTTTAAAATGGTGCAGGTGCGACAGCTGGAGAGCGGACAGAGGGTGAAACTTGAATTAGCATCTGGGTGGTGTGTGCTTGTCAAAGGCCAGCGTTTTCCATGTCATAGGTGATGTTGTTTTGTTTTAGAATGTACTGTATTAGATCAGTTGCAACAGTTGTAAATTTATATAGAATATCAGCTGTTGTAAATCGCAATTGAAATTTATAATAAAGTTTGTTTTTCCGCAAATGTTTCCAGTAGTTGGCGCGCAATTGAGTATTTGTTAGATTTGTATTTGTGTTTCCGTTTCTTTTTAAAGTTATAATAAATACAGCTTATAACAAATTGTCTTCCAACCCTTCTTTTTATTCGAAAATTTTTATTTACCCCATCTCGTGATTCCCGTGGGTTTGGGCGTCACAACATGGTATCAGAGCAACGTTCCTGAGATAAACACACGCACCATCAGCTGGATAAAAGTTCATCGTCCGTACCTCTAAGTTGTGAGTTTATTTTCAGAGCATTGTCTTTAAATTATTTAGCATGTTCTGATATATGTATGTGGTGGATTACGGGATATAGAACATAGAATGATAGGAAGAGGAAGAACTAGACGAAGTATTCCATTAGAAGAAACTGATAGTGATAATAATGCTAATATCACACAACTGTTAAGGCTGCTAGTAGAACAAAATAACAGAGGAAATGGCCAATCAAGCTGTGAGGATTGAGAAATTCGAATAGTGATTAATCAGAATTAGAGTTGTCGAATTTCTCTACGTATTGAATCAGCCGTAGCAAATTTTGGTAGTCAACTCGGGTCAACGGTACTGTAGCTTGCAGCTGGTGAAATTTGATATAGATAGTTACTGTAGCGTGTGAGACGTATGTCGTCGTTTTGATTGTAGAGGTTGCTGCTGGCAGACGTTTCATTTAGCGCGAGAGTTAGCGAGAGAGCGACACGTGTTAGTCAACATTTTTGAGTGTTGACTATTGGAACAGCAGATGTGTGAGTAAAGGAGCGACCAGCTGATGGTTTGAAGAACCAGCCGTGAGAGAATTGTTGTGAAGAATGCGTTGCGACTGGGTGACCAGCCGTTGGTTTGAGGAACCAGTCGTGGGAGCAACGCGACGTCATTTTGTTAAGTTGAAATGCTGCGTTTTGGTTGCGTCTGGATTGTTTAGCGTAACCAGCTGCTGGTTTTTCATAGGGAATTTGGTACCAGCTGATGGAGCGCTACGATGTTGTTTGGATTAGTTGACGCGTCGTCGTTTTGGCTTGTTTTGCGTAACCAGTTGACTGATGGGTTTTTGTAGAGATCTGTTACCAGCTTTTGGTTGTTTCACAAGAGATATATGTTGTCAGATGATGAAGCTCTGCGACGTCGTTTGAGTTACTTGGAACGGTGTCGTTTTGACGCTTCTTTTGATAATGCAACGAATGATTGTTGTGACTGGTTTTGTTAGCAGATTTCTACTATTCACAACGAATGATTATTCTTGTGATCAGCAGACGTTGGATTTGAGAGATATAAATATAGAAGTGTTGATCGACACTTAGAAATATTTTGAACCCGATATTTCTTATCTTCTTATCCAAACCCTCGTTGAGCTACTATTCACCCGAACATATCTTCCTTAGATTTTCGCCGTTCTCCGCCGATGATTTGAGTGATTTTGGTGGCGCTGGAATTCCTGAGACTTGCTCTTTAGATTGATACCCAGTTGAGGCTGTAGAACGACCTTGGAGAGGATCGCGAAGTTGCTCGAATTCTCTGTCCAGTGGAAGCCGATAGTTCTTCAGCTGGTTTCGACTTTTGGGTAAGGATTTCCTACTGATCTAAGCTTAGTAACGATTCTAGTGCTTTGTTTAGAAGTAGAACTGGATCCGAGTTCTTGACTGTAGGAAATTATATACATTGAAGTTCAGATCTGAGTTAGATATGAACTAAGAATGAGATGCCTTGTACAGATTTGAGTTCCAGAGAAGTCTGTTGCCAAGGGTGGTGATTGTTGTGCCCTATTCCTAATCTGTGGAGGTAGAATCAGCTGTTGAAGATACGAATTGAGCAGATTTAGCAGCTTAGAGCATGAACATGACTATGATTGATGTTGCGAACCTTCTGATGTGATTATATGATTTTACGTGTTATAGTTTGTTGAATTGATTGAATTGTACATTCTGTTTCACGTATGAATTAACGTATTCATTGTGCATTGATGATTGATTGGCATACATGCATACATATTGAGCCTGACAGACTGATTTATGACCCGAGATTAGAGCCACGTTGTGACTGGCCGACTGAGTTGTCGTGCCTGAAAAGTCCAACGCTATCATCGGAGTGGTGACGATCGTATTTGAGTGTATACCATCGAGCTATGATGGGTTGACGGACCCAGAAGATCACGGACCGATGATTTCCACCGGCTGACTTGCTGCGCTTGGAGAGGCTCGATTGATGTGATTGCCAGTTGACTTGCTGGTCTAGCTATCCGATCTTTGATAGCCCTCATGCATTCATGGCATTGATTATAGCATGTTGCATGTTAGCTGTTTAGATAGCTCTTCGTACTGAGGCTTGATGTGAGGCTCTCTGCTCACAATTAATTCGCTAATCTCGATCAGTGGGTGATTAATTTAAACTAAACAAGTTTATTAAATCTAATCTGGTTTATAAGAAAAATTCAGCAGAAGCATAAAGGAAAATTCAGCTGGTATCGCAAACATTATTCATTTATGAAAACACGTCATTGTCCTCGGCAGGTACAAGCTAAGTTTACTAATACACGCTTAATTCTTACATACAAAACCAGATTTGAGCAACCTAAAACCAACTGTCCAAAAACATAAACTATCAGCTGGTAGTTATTCTTCCTGCTGCTTACCCATCGTCTAGGTAGTTACTCTCTCGCTACCCTTGGTTGCTCCCCACTAGTTTCTTCCTCCTGTTGTCATGAACACATACAAAACAAAACAACAGCCGGATAAACTCCGGTGAGAATCATCTCAGTATAATCAGCAGGTATGAACAATATCAATAAATCAAATAACAGTGTATCAACTGTAAAACAAATGCAATGCAATGAAATGATTATGTTTCTCTTCTTCGATCTCAGAATTGATTCCATTTCAGTTCGATGCCATCAAGATTCGTATCCGATCTTGACATGAATATTCATCTATCGAAACCATATCCGGCTTTGAAAATCAGGCCAACTCAGTCCTGGGCATTAGAATCAATTCAATTCTCTTCGTTATGCAATGTCATGCAAATATAAAAGATCCACTACCTGTGATGGATCGACACATACACAATTCAAGTTCTAAATCAAGAACAGTAATCAAACATGTATGTGATTTCAGCGGGATAACTCAAGAAAACTCATTCTTGAGTAATCTAATCCCTGACTATACTGTCAAATTATACCTTTGTTCATCTGTTCTGAAAACACTTCACTTCTTGTTTTCAAACTCTGTTTCACTACTTCCCGGGAACTTCACAGAATCACAGTTCAATATCAATATTCACGGTGTTCCCAGTATTCGAATTCAATCTTATTTATAGACCACGGTCTCTGTTCTTCTGCAGCATTTCCAACGTGTTCAATTCGAACTCCACGTGTCATGCTGAGTATTTATCAACCGTTATAGGATAAACTCCGCCGCTTCGATATAGGATAAACTCCCACCGCTTCGAATCCAGCTTCTTCGATCAGTAGGTAGAGCGTATCCACTGTTCTTCGTGGTATCAAGAAAGTCTCGCGACTGATGCTACTAAGTCTCACGACTAGAAGCCGTAGCTCTATTTCATTGGTGTAATATTCAGTCGCAACAAAACCAGCTTTCTCAATCAGCTGTCACATAACAGCCAGTCGCTGTATGAATCCAGTCGCAACAAGAATCCAGTCGACAATACAAACCAGCAGGTGTATAAGGAACTCTCGCTAAAATCAGCAGAAGAAATCAAATGTTGTACTCGAAATTACAATCTCGAAACGACACCGTTCCAACTAAATGAAACGATGCCGCAGCGTTTTACCAGCAGGCAACAATATCTCTTGTAGAGAACCAGATGCTGGTTGTCGAATTCCCTTCAGAACCCATCAGCAGCTGATTACGCAAAGTTACTCAAAACGACGACACGTCAACTAATCTAGACGACTCCGTACTAGATATGCTACATCGCTACCAACTGCTGGTAAACCAGCAGGCATCCATCCTTCACAACGATTCAAAACCAGCAGTTGCACTTACCCAAACGACGTCGCTGCGCCTATAACAATCAGCAGATACAACAAACCATCGACTGATTTCAGATCCCTCAACTGGTTACTCATTCATGCAAAACGATATCGTATCGAGGTTCCTATTCATAAGTCAAAACGATGTCGCATTGCTCTCTCGGCTGTAACCAAATTTCACATACTTGCATCGACTGACTTGCGTTTATTACCAAAACGACGACGTCGCACCTACGTCATCAAAACCAGTCGACACCTCAATAAACAAGCAGATACACAAAGAACTCTTGCTGCTGTTTATTACTTACTAATTCTCTTCTTAATTATCTTGGCATTACATTTCTCCCCCTCTAAAATTCGAGTTCGTCCCCGAACTCATCAGCAGTCGCTATATGCATATAGGAATCATGCTGTAACAAAACTTCGTATCAATTAACACATAAGCAGGAAAATTGCACAAATCTTCAAACAACTGCTCAATATCTTCCAACCAGTTCTCACATTCTATCGCATTCTCTGTCCCTGCCAACGTTGGTGGTTTAAAAGACTGAAATCGTTTCAACAAAGTTTCCATCGGAGTAGCAGCTGCATTCAACATATCAGTCGATGTACTACCCTGCTCTGTCTGTCTGTTAGTTTTTCTTCGAGGAGGCATATCTATAAATCAAACAGACTTGGTCATCATTTCTCATCAATCAATAACAAGTCAATCTCAGTCCCTCCTCTGATTAGCATACATCAATGTACTGCTTTTCAAAAGATCGAGTTCTCATTCATGCTTCGTTCAATACATGCTACAAATCACATCGAAGAGCATGTAACTCGCATAATTCTTCGGCATACTCTTACCATTTATTCACATTAATCAAATGATATGAATGCAAACAGTAAGACATATACCACACAAGCATGCAATCAATTAATCACTCAGGAAGAACTCGATCTACCCCCACTCATCTAATTCAATGATCTTAATGGTGTAGTAGGCTCTGATACCACCTGTTGTGAGGCTCTCTGCTCACAATTAATCATCTAATCTCAATCAGTGGGTGATTAATTTAAACTAAACAAGTTTATTAAAT
>KQ999002.1:124531-159588 GCA_001598015.1 Dorcoceras hygrometricum
TCTCTCGCTACCCTTGGTTGCTCCCCACTAGTTTCTTCCTCCTGTTGTCATGCACACATACAAAACAAAACAACAGACGGATAAACTCCGGTGAGAATCATCTCAGTATAATCAGCAGGTATGAACAATATCAATAAAGCAAATAATAGTGTATCAACTGTAAAACAAATGCAATGCAATGTCTCTCGCTACCCTTGGTTGCTCCCCACTAGTTTCTTCCTCCTGTTGTCATGCACACATACAAAACAAAACAACAGCCGGATAAACTCCGGTGAGAATCATCTCAGTATAATCAGCAGGCATGAATAATAGCAATAAAATGAGTAATAGTGTATCAACTGTAAAACAAATGCAATGCAATGAAATGATTCTGTTTCTCTTCTTCGATCTCAGAATTGATTCCATTTCAGTTCGATGCCATCAAGATTCGTATCCGATCTTGACATGAATATTCATCTATCGAAACCATATCCGGCTTTGAAAATCATGCCAACTCAGTCCTGGGCATTAGAATCAATTCAATTCTCTTCGTTATGCAATGTCATGCAAATATAAAAGATCCACTACCTGTGATGGATCGACACATACACAATTCAAATTCTAAATCAAGAACAGTAATCAAACATGTATGTGATTTCAGCGGGATAACTCAAGAAAACTCATTCTTGAGTAATCTAATCCCTGACTATACTGTCAAATTATACCTTTGTTCATCTGTTCTGAAAACACTTCACTTCTTGTTTTCAAACTCTGTTTCACTACTTCACGGGAACTTCACAGAATCACAGTTCAATATCAATATTCACGGTGTTCCCAGTATTCGAATTCAATCTTATTTATAGACCATGGTCTCTGTTCTTCTGCAGCATTTCCAACGTGTTCAATTCGAACTCCACGTGTCATGCTGAGTATTTATCAACCGTTATAGGATAAACTCCGCCGCTTCGATATAGGATAAACTCCCACCGCTTCGAATCCAGCTTCTTCGATCAGTAGGTAGAGCGTATCCACTGTTCTTCGTGGTATCAAGAAAGTCTCGCGACTGATGCTACTAAGTCTCACGACTAGAAGCCGTAGCTCTATTTCATTGGTGTAATATTCAGTCGCAACAAAACCAGCTTTCTCAATCAGCTGTCACATAACAGCCAGTCGCTGTATGAATCCAGTCGCAACAAGAATCCAGTCGACAATACAAACCAGCAGGTGTATAAGGAACTCTCGCTAAAATCAGCAGAAGAAATCAAATGTTGTACTCGAAATTACAATCTCGAAACGACACCGTTCCAACTAAATGAAACGATGCCGCAGCATTTTACCAGCAGGCAACAATATCTCTTGTAGAAAACCAGATGCTGGTTGTCGAATTCCCTTCAGAACCCATCAGCAGCTGATTACGCAAAGTTACTCAAAACGACGACACGTCAACTAATCTAGACGACGCCGTACTAGATATGCTACATCGCTACCAACTGCTGGTAAACCAGCAGGCATCCATCCTTCACAACGATTCAAAACCAGCAGTTGCACTTACCCAAACGACGTCGCTGCGCCTATAACAATCAGCAGATACAACAAACCATCGACTGATTTCAGATCCCTCGACTGGTTACTCATTCATGCAAAACGATATCGTATCGAGGTTCCTGTTCATAAGTCAAAACGATGTCGCATTGCTCTCTCGGCTGTAACCAAATTTCACATACTTGCATCGACTGACTTGCGTTTATTACCAAAACGACGACGTCGCACCTACGTCATCAAAACCAGTCGACACCTCAATAAACAAGCAGATACACAAAGAACTCTTGCTTCTGTTTATTACTTACTAATTCTCTTATTAATTATCTCGGGCATTACATTTCTCCCCCTCTAAAATTCGAGTTCGTCCCCGAACTCATCAGCAGTCGCTATATGCATATAGGAATCATGCTGTAACAAAACTTCGTATCAATTAACACATAAGCAGGAAAATTGCACAAATCTTCAAACAACTGCTCAATATCTTCCAACCAGTTCTCACATTCTATCGCATTCTCTGTCCCTGCCAACGTTGGTGGTTTAAAAGACTGAAATCGTTTCAACACAAAACAAAACAACAGCCGGATAAACTCCGGTGAGAATCATCTCAGTATAATCAGCAGGCATGAATAATAGCAATAAAATGAGTAACAGTTTATCAACTGTAAAACAAATGCAATGCAATGATGATTCTGTTTCTCTTCTTCGATCTCAGAATTGATTCCATTTCAGTTCGACGCCATCAAGATTCGTATCCGATCTTGACATGAATATTCATCTATCGAAACCATCTCCGGCTTCGAAAATCAGGCCAACTCAGTCCTGGGCATTAGAATCAATTCAATTCTCTTCGTTATGCAATGTCATGCAAATATAAAAGATCCACTACCTGTGATGGATCAACACATACACAATTCAAGTTCTAAATCAAGAACAGTAATCAAACATGTATGTGATTTCAGCGGGATAACTCAAGAAAACTCATTCTTGATTAATCTAATCCCTGACTCTACTGTCAAATTATACCTTCGTTCCTCTGTTCTGAAAACACTTCACTTCTTGTTTTCAAACTCTGTTTCACTACTTCCCGGGAACTTCACAGAATCACAGTTTAATATCAATATTCACGGTGTTCCCAGTATTCGAATTCAATCTTATTTATAGACCACGGTCTCTGTTCTTCTGCAGCATTTCCAACGTGTTCAATTGGAACTCCACGTGTCATGCTGAGTATTTATCAACCGTTATAGGATAAACTCCACCGCTTCGATATAGGATAAACTCCCACCGCTTTGAATACAGCTTCTTCGATCAGTAGGTAGAGCGTATCCACTGTTCTTCGTGGTATCAAGAAAGTCTCGCGACTGATGCTACTAAGTCTCACAACTAGAAGCCGTAGCTCTATTTCATTGGTGTAATATTCAATCGCAACAAAACCAGCTTTCTCAATCAGCTGTCACATAACAGCCAGTCGCTGTATGAATCCAGTCGCAACAAGAATCCAGTCGACAATACAAACCAGTAGGTGTATAAGGAACTCTCGCTAAAATCAGCAGAAGAAATCAAATGTTGTACTCGAAATTAAAATCTCGAAACGACACCGTTCCAACTAAATGAAACAACGCCGCAGCGTTTTACTAGAAGGCAACAATATCTCTTGTAGAGAACCAGATGCTGGTTGTCGAATTCCCTTCAGAACCCATCAGCAGCTGATTACGCAAATTTACTCAAAACGACGACGCGTCAACTAATCTAGACGACGCCGTACTAGATATGCTACATCGCTACCAACTGCTGGTAAACCAGCAGACATCCATCCTTCACAACGATTCAAAACCAGCAGTTGCACTTACCCAAACGACGTCGCTGCGTCTATAACAATCAGCAGATACAACAAACCATCGACTGATTTCAGATCCCTCGACTGGTCACTCATTCATGCAAAATGATATCGTATCGAGGTTCCTGTTCATAAGTCAAAACGACGTCGCATTGCTCTCTCGGCTGTAACCAAATTTCACATACTTGCATCGACTGACTTGCGTTTATTAGCAAAACGACGACGTCGCACCTACGTCATCAAAACTAGTCGAAACCTCAATAAACAAGCGGATACACAAAGAACTCTTGCTGCTGGTTATTACTTACTAATTCTCTTCTTAATTATCTCGGGCATTACACTTGACCTCGTATTTGTTTTCCTGCTTTTGTGTTGTTTGGGTCTGCGTTACCCATTTGCAGGATCTTCAGGTAACCAAGCTGGACAGAGTGGAGGTTCAGCTGGTCGATCCCCATTCCATGAGTCCCAGTTATTTTATTTTTGTATCGAACCCGGGGGATGCCCCGTGTCTTATGTATTTTGGGGATCTGTATTTGAATTGATAATTGTGTTACCTATTTTATGTGAGTCTGAGTCAACTCATATTTTGATTATGAATATTTTGAATGTATGATTTTAAGTTCAGGCCTAATTTATTTCGAAAATTTTTAAGCCCGATTTTTGCGCTTCCGTGATTATGTGCTTAATTGTGCTATTATCTTGAGTAATTAGCACGGGACCTAACATTTTTGGTATCAGAGCTTAAACTGGGATAAGCTCGATTTTTTTTATCACACTTGAGTCTAGGCACAGAGTTTTGATTTGATTTTGATTGACTCTGTGACTTATGTGATCTTTTATCTGTCTATGTGATATATCTATCTGCTGTGAGATCTTACCTCTAGACTTGTTTAGATGCCGCCGAGAAGAGGAAGAGGTAGGGCGACTAGACTTACTGAGGAGGAGTCTAGGGCAGGTAGTGATGATGATGTTCACCAGGTCGAGGATGTTACTAGACAGATAGGCGGGATGGAGTTGGTCTTAGCTAGGTTTCAGCGGACGAACCCTCCGATGTTTTCTGCAGCAGAGGGTGGTGCGATGGCTGAGGCTTGGTTAGCACAGATGGAGGAATTGTTCGACACTCTGGAGTACGCTCTCGAGAAAAGACTGAAGCTGGCGGTGTTGCAGCTGAGAGACAATGCACAGCGCTGGTGGAGGGGTACTTCCCGTATCCTGCATGATAGTGGGACTGTGACACTTGGGAGAGCTTCTGCGAGGCCTTTCGACAGGAGTATATCCCGGAGTCCTTCTATAACAGCCGGGAGCGGGAGTTCGATAATTTGAGGCAGGGCAGCATGCGAGTGGCTGAGTATGCCCGAGAGTTTTCTGCGCTTTTGGTCTATGTGCCACACGTTGCCAACCAAGAGAGGACGAAGAGGAACAATTTTTTGAAAGGCTTGAGGCCTGACTTGTACCAGATGGTTTTGTCTGGTTCGCCTGCAACCTATATTGATGCGGTGAACCGAGCGGTGGATATTGAGGAGAGTTTGATGGAGGTTGAGGCTCCGATTCAGCCGACTACTGGACGAACCTATCAGCCTGTTCAGGATGCGTCTCAATCTTTCTATTCTCCTCAGGGGACGCAGCAGCAGCAACAGTCGAACCGCCAGAGATTTCGACCTCGAGGGAAACAGTTCAAGAAGAAGGCGGATTCGAGTTCCTCTGGTTCTAAGAGTTCTGGTTCTGGCAGCGGTTATAGTGGCATGACGTGTGGACGGTGCAGAGGAAGGCATCCGACTTTGCAGTGTCGTGGAGTTCAGGGGTCCTGTCGTAAATGTGGACAGCCAGGACACTTCCTTAGAGTGTGTCCTCTGTTGAGGGGTCAGTCTTCGATTCCTTCGCAGCAGGGATCAGCTGGTGGTTAATCTCAGAGACCACAGTTTCCTGCTCCTACTCAGTGATCTGGATTTCAGCCTAGTGGAACGTCTAGGTTTGGATCACCTCAGAGACCTCAGTTCCAGATTCCCCAGCAGGCTCAGGCGAACGCTTTAACTAGAGAGCAGGCTGAGGAGGCGCCTGGCATGATGATCGCAGGTACATGCTCTGTTTTTTATTATCCTGCGAGAGTTTTATTTGACACTGGTGCATCACACTCTTTTATTTCTGAGTTGTTTGTTTGTGAGAATGGGTTGAGTTCTTCCCCATTGTGTGATGTTGTTTCTGTGTCTACCCCTGCTGGTGTAAATCTGTGGTCCCATGAAGTGGTGTTGGATTGTGTGATTCGATTTGATGAGCACGTTTTGGTGTCCAATCTGATTGTTTTGTGAATGAGAGATTTTGATTGCATCTTGGGGATGGACGTGTTATCTAGTTATAAGGCTACGGTCGATTGTTTTCATGGTGTGGTGAGATTTCGCCCTGACTCAAGAGAGAAGTGGTAGTTCTATGCTGCTGATTCACGCTCGAAGATTCCACTAGTTTCCGCCATGGAGATGTTTAGCCTGCTATCGCTAGGTAATGCGGGATTTGTGATTTACGCGCTGGACGTTTCCCAAGAGCAGCGATTGGAGTTGAGCGATATTCCGATCGTACGAGAGTTTCCCAACGTTTTTCCAGATGAGATTCCTGGATTTCCTCCAAGACGTGAGATCGATTTCAGCATTGAATTGGTGCCCGGTACTGCCCCGATTTCTAGTGCTCCTTACCCGTTGACGCAGCAGAGTTGAAAGAGTTGAAGGACCAGTTGAGAGATCTCTTGGAGAAAGGCTTCATCAGACCGAGTATGTCGCCTTGGGGAGCTCCGATTCTTTTTGTGAAGAAGAAGGATGGATCTATGAGGATGTGCATGGACTTCCGACAGTTGAATAAGGCGACGGTGAATAACAAGTATCCTTTGCCGAGGATTGATGACTTGTTCGATCAGTTGCAGGGATCGATCGTTTACTCGAAGATTGATTTGCGCTCTGGTTATCACCAGTTGCGGTTTAGAGACTCTGATGTGGCGAAGACAGATTTTCGGACTCGATATGGGCATTATGAGTTTTTGGTCATGCCGTTTGGGTTAACTAATGCCCCAGCTGTGTTCATGGATTTGATGAATCGCGTCTTCAGCGAGTACATCGATCGGTTTGTGATCGTCTTCATAGATGACATCCTGGTGTATTCGAGGAGCTTGAGAGAGCATAAGGAGCATTTGAGACTGGTTTTGCAGAGATTGAGAGACTCGCAGTTGTACACCAAGTTCAGCAAGTGTGAATTTTGGCTAGATCGGATTATCATTTTGGGTCACGTGATTTCAGCGCAAGGGATTTCGGTGGATCCGAGTAAGGTCGAAGCAGTTCTTAACTGGGAGAGACCTAGGAACGTGTCAGAGATCAGTAGTTTCTTGGGATTGGCTGGCTATTACAGGCGTTAAGTAGAGAAGTTTTCTTTCATAGCCAGGCCTTTGACTCAGTTGACTCAGAAGGATAAGAGATTTGTGTGGACTGATGAGTGCGAGTACAGTTTTCAGACGTTGAAGGAGAAGTTGACTACTGCTCCTCTTTTGGCCCTACCGTCTGGATCCGGAGGATTTGTGGTGTGCTCCGATGCTTCTCTCAACGGTTTAGGATGCGTGTTGATGCAGAACGGGTACGTGATTGCCTATGCGTCTCGACAGCTGAAGCCTCACGAGACGAGGTACCCTGTTCATGATTTGAGTTGGCTGCGATAGTGTTTGCTTTGAAGATTTGGCGGCACTATCTGTATGGTGAAGAGTTTGTGGTGTACACCGACCACAAGAGCCTGAAGTATATCTTCACGTAGTCTGATCTGAATATGAGGCAGCGATGATGGATGGAATTTCTCAAGGACTTTAACTGTGAGATTCAGTATCAGCCTGAGCGGATGAACTCAGTTGCCGACGCATTGAGTAGGAAGACCCAGCCTGCGATGCTTTCTTATTTGAGTGTCTCTAAAGTCTATGAGCAGTTGAGTACTTCTGGTTGGCGTTTTCAGCCGGGTGAGCAGTACTTTATGGTTTCTTCGATTAAGGTAGAACCACAGATTGTGAGTGCCATCAGGGAGGAAGATTGGTGGTTCCGAACTTGATCGATTTGAAAGAGGCCGTCATGAACGATGCACATTGCAGCCGGTATAGTGTGCATCCAGGCGAGAGAAAGATGTACCATGCCTTGAAGTCTCACTACTGGTGGGCAGGTATGAAGAGCAACATCTCTGGTTTTGTTGCAAGATGTCTGAATTACCAACAGGTCAAGGCTGAGAGAATGAAACCTAGTGGATTGCTACAGAGTTTGGAGGTGCCCCAATGGAATTGGGAGCACATTGCCATGGATTTATGTGACTAATTTACCTCGATCGAGCAGGGGATGCGATGCTATTTGGGTGGTGATTGATATACTTTCGAAGTCTGCCCATTTCATTCCCTATGATGTGAGGTGTTCCATGAAGAAAATGGCAAAACTGTATATCGACCATGTGGTTAGATTGCATGGAGTTCCGGTTTCGATAGTGTCTGACAGAGATAAGGTTTACTTCCCGATTTTGGAAGAGCTTGCAAGCAGCGATGGGTTCGAGATTGGCTATGAGTACAGCCTATCACCCACAGACCGATGGCCAGTCTGAGCGGACTATTCAGACTTTAGAGGATATGCTGCGTGCAGTAGTGATGGATTTCAGTGGTGGCTGGCAAGATTCCTTGTCGTTGGTTGAGTTTTCGTATAACAACAGCTACCAGGTGACTATCGGAATGGCTCCGTTTGAGGCGTTGTATGGTCGAAAATGCAGATGTCCAATCTGTTGGGAAGAAGTTGGTGAGAGACAGCTTTCTACCCCTGAGTTTGTGCAGCACATGAAGGATAAGATTGATTTGATTCGGAGTAGAATGAAGGCTGCACAAGATAGATTCACTAGCTATGCTAACAGAAGGCGTCGACCGTCAGAATTGTCGTTGGTTGAGTTTTCGTATAACAACAGCTACCAGGTGACTATCGGAATGGCTCCGTTTGAGGCGTTGTATGGTCGAAAATGCAGATGTCCAATCTGTTGGGAAGAAGTTGGTGAGAGACAGCTTTCTACCCCTGAGTTTGTGCAGCACATGAAGGATAAGATTGATTTGATTCGGAGTAGAATGAAGGCTGCACAAGATAGATTCACTAGCTATGCTAACAGAAGGCGTCGACCGTCAGAATTTGAGGTTGGCGATCGAGTATTCCTCAAAATTTCTCCTTTCAAAAGCGTGATGCGCTTCAGATTTAAAGGCAAATTAGCTCCTCGATTCGTTGGTCCCTTCGAGATTCTTGAGCGGATTGGGCAGTTGGCTTATCGATTGAGGCTGCCTGCTGAATTAGCAGCGATGCATGATGTTTTTCATGTGTCAATGTTGAGGAAATATGAGCCCGATCCATCCCATGTGTTGAGAACAGATGAAGTTGAGCTGGATTCTGCCTTGAGTTATGTTGAATATCTAGTGCAGATTTTGGATAGAAAGGAGAAGCAGATGAGGAACAAAGTAGTTCCGTTGGTGATGGTCCAATGGAGCAAGCATGGCAGAGAAGAAGCGACTTGGGAACCGGAAGAGAAGATGCAGCGGGAATGGCCGCATCTGTTTGAGTAGATAGATGTATTAGTTTTTGGTTTCTGGTTGTGTTTTCCTTAATTCTTGTTTGTGAATTGTTCAGTTATCTTGAACTCTTGGATTTGTAGCAGATGAATTTCCGTTTTGTGTTCTGCTGTTGCGATAAATTGATTGGATTCTTCCCTGAGTTTGCCTTCGATTTCGAGGACGAAATCTCTTAAGGTGGGGAGAATGTTGTTGAAATACGGTGGCGGATCCGGATCCCACTTCCCGGGGCGCAGCGGAAAAACAAAAATTGCCCGGAAAGTGTTCAATACATTCAATAAAATAGGGTGTTCGTAGATAGTTACCTTGCTGGCGTCTAGGCGCCTGTCTCCGACCAGTTTCACGAGGAAACCGGCACTTCAAACTGTAGGCGGCGGTAGATCGTCAATAAGGTCCACGATCGGAAACAATCTTCCTCCAATCAGCCTGCACTAGAAAGCTGATGGATTTCAGCACGGACGGAAACTCCTCGTCACAATGGCCGGAACAAGTCCGGCGAGGGGCGACGGCACGTGGCAAGAGGCGCGGCCGAGAGGTAGAGAGGAGGTGTGGGGGCGGCGGCCAAAGTCTTGGAGCTAGGGTTATGTGTTATGATTCAAGTTATTAAGGTCCTAGTAGAGTACTAACATATAATTAGTATACATGGGCTTGAACCGGCCCATTGGACTTGGGTCAGGCCCAAGTCCATATATGAACATTCGGTTCGTTTAATTCACTGCGGTTTCATCACAAACCGATCGACGATCAGATCGGACCGATCGACTCAGTTTCCAAAACTGAATATTATGATGTGAAAAACAATTTTTCAGATTACCTAGTCCAAATGACTGTTAGAGTAGATGCCCAACTAGCCAACTTGTGGCATGTGGGTTTTCATTGACTCTTGTACAAACGATCTTTATATATGATATTCGCATTCTTTTATATGGCATTCTTTACTTTCATTATGTGTGTAATGATTTACAATTGTGTTGAGTAAAGACCTAGATTACACTAAAGCGTATGTTAGATGTGATAGTGGGTATGACGGCTATCATGAAACACATCTAATAGTCGCTGTGTATTCTAAACATGTTCCTAGTCGATTGGGCCGTCAAAATGAGGATAAGGCCACCCGAGTTCGAGACTAGTATCTGCGATGCGAAGTACCATGTTTCATTGGTAGGGAACATTGTGATGTTCTGACCTCAGATAGCATAGGATATCCACGCATGTAAGTGAGCGGTGAATCCTCGACAACGAAGCATCGACTCCTACATGCATCGGGATCTCACCCAATCCCGCCGCCTAATGACCCCAAGTGAGTCGGCAAACGGGTCAAAGTGAGACGCCTATCATGTAGAGTCTCAATGACGTTCCGAGTCGTGAGGACTAATCAGTACAACCAAGACCTCGGACTTATCCACTCGACAAATGGTAACCACTTGGAAAGTCCGAACGAGGGTAGTTCGATAGATCACCAGGTCACTATCTATCTGCATGCTCAGAACATCACATTGTTCCCTACCAATGAAACATGGTACTTCGCATCGCAGATGCTAGTCTCAAGCTCGGGCGGCCTTATCCTCATTCTGACGGCCCAATCGACTAGGAACGAGTTCAGAATACACAGTGACCATTAGATGTGTTTCATGATAACCGTCATACCCACTATCACATCTAACATACACTATGGTGCATTCTAGGTCTTTATCCAACAAAATTGTTAACATTATAATCATAATGAAAATAAAGAACGCCATAAACAAATGCGAATGTCATATATAAAGATCGTTTCATACAAGAGTCTATAAAACCGACACGCCACAAGTTGGCTAGTTGGGCATCTACTCTAACAATCTCCCACTTGCCCTATAGCCAACTACTCATCAGACGCAGTCCCATTGTTTCGTGATGTTTTTCAAACAACGGTCCTAGCAAGGGCTTCGTAAGTGGATCAGCAACGTTGTCCGCAGAGGCGACTCTCTCAACTGCTATGTCACCTCTAGCCACAATATCCCGGATTATGTGGTATTTTCTCAGTATATGTTTGGATCTTTGGTGAGACCTAGGCTCCTTTGCTTGCGCAACGGCACCCGTGTTGTCGTAGTACACCGGGACTGGACCAACTCCATCAGGAATGACGCCCAACTCTTGGATGAAATTCCTTATCCAAACCGCCTCCTTAGCAGCAGCTGATGCTGCGATGTACTCAGCTTCAGTGGTTGAATCCGCGATGGTGTCTTGCTTGAAACTCTTCCAAGAGACAGCACCACCATTGAGCATGAATACAAATCCAGAGGTAGACTACGAATCATCCACAACACATTGGAAGCTAGAATCAGTGTAGCCTTCCAATTTCAGTTCACCACCCCCATAGACCATGAACATATTCTTAGTCCTTCGCAAGTACTTAAGAATATCCTTCACAGCCTTCCAATGCAATTGGCCGGGGTTGTCCTGGTAGCGGCTCGTGACACTCAAAGCATATGCGACATCCGGTCTAGTTGAGATCATGCCATACATAATACTACCTATTGCCGAGGCATATGACACACGTGCCATACTCTCTATCTTCTCATCAGTCTTAGGACACATAGACTTAGATAGAGTGACCCCGTGGCACATAGGTAGGTGTCCTCTCTTGGACTCTTCCATAGAGAACCGCTTAAGTATGGTATCGATGTAGGTAGCTTGGGTGAGTCCGAGCATCCGTTTCGATCTATCCCGATAGATCTGTATTCCAAGAATATAGGATGCTTCACCCATGTCCTTCATCGAGAATCTACTAGACAACCATACTTTGGTTGACTGCAGCATTCCTACATCATTCCCAATGAGTAGAATGTCATCAACATAAAGTACGAGGAATGTCACAGCGCCTTTAACTACCTTCTTCTACACACATGGCTCCTCGGGATTCTTGATGAAACCAAATTCCTTAATTGTTTCATCGAATCTCAGGTTCCAACTCCTCGATGCTTGTTTGAGACCGTAGATCGATCTCTGAAGTTTGCATACCTTATGCTCACTTCCCACAGATGTGAAACCCTCAGGCTGCGTCATATAGATCTCTTCCTTAATGTAACGTAGTTTTCACATCCATTTTCCATATCTCATAGTCGTACCATGCGGCTATGGCTAGTAAGATTCTAATCGACTTGAACATTGCCACTGGTGAGAAGGTTTCATCATAGTCAACACCTTGCCTTTGAGTGTAACCTTTCTGTAGGTCATTACCATCAGGCCCAAGTTTCCTCTTGTATACCCATTTGCACCCAATAAGAACAATTCCTTCGGGAGGGTTAACAAGAGTCGAGTCCAAATCTTGCCTTTTCTATCAAGTAGAAATTCCCTTTCCATAAAGGTGGCATTCCTAGAAACAAACACTTTTGTTTCGCTGGGATAGTAGAAGTAGTATCCAATGGAATTCTTTGGATACCCAATGAAGTAACATAAGATGGATCTCGTATCCAGCTTATCTTCCACTGTCTGCTTCACGTAAGCAGGAAATCCCCAAATCCTCATGTATGAGTATTTGGGTGGTTTGCCCATCCACATATCATATGGAGTCTTATCCACTGCCTTGGTGTGGACATTGTTCAACAACATTACCGCCGTTTCGAGCGCATAGCCCCAAAACGAGGTAGGAAGCTCAGTGAAGCTCATCATAGATCGAACCATGTCCATCAAGGTTCGATTACGACGCTCCGCTACACCATTGAGTTGTGGTGTGGCCGGAGGGGTCCACTGTGAGAGAATCCCATTCTCATTAAGATAGTCTTGAAATTCAGTACTTAAGTATTCACCACCTCGATCGGATCGAAGTGCTTTAATACTCTTGCCTAGCTGATTTTCTACTTCAGCCTTGAATTTTTTGAACCTTTCAAAGGATTCAGACTTGTGCTTCAATAAGTACAAGTACCCATACCTAGAGTGATCGTCGGTAAAGGTGATGAAGTATGTGTGACCGTATTTAGTACCAATACTAAGCGGACCACACACATCAGTATGGATCAAATCCAATAGGCCTTGGGCACATTCAGGCTTGCCCTTGAAGGGTTATTTAGTCATCTTTCCCTTGAGACAAGATTCACAAGTTGGTAGGGAGTTAATGTCTGACAGATCAAACATGTCACTCCTAACTAACTTGTTCATCCTACTTAGAGAAATATGACCTAGCCTAGCGTGCCAAAGTTGTGCTGGGTTCAAGTAATCGTACTTTCTTTTAATCGTTGTTGTATGTGTTTCGACATCGCGAGTTGGAACGTCTTTTAATTTTAAGGTGTATAAATCGTTTTCGCGTTCCCCAATTCCTGTTAGAGTAGATTCCCAACTAGCCAACTTGTGACGTGTGGGTTTATAGACTCTTGTATGAAACGATCTTTATATATGATATTCGCATTTATTCATGGCATTCTTTATTTTCATTATGACTATGATGTTAACAATAGTGTTGGATAAAGACCTAGAATGCATCATAGTGTATGTTAGATGTGATAGTGGGTATAACGGCTATCATGAAACACATCTAATAGTCACTGTGTATTCTGAACTTGTTCCTAGTCGATTGGGCCGTCAAAATGAGGATAAAGCCGCCCGAGATTGAGACTAGCACCTGCGATGCGAAGTACCATGTTTCATTGGTAGGGAACATTGTGATGTTCTGAGCATGCAGATGGATAGTGACCTGGTGATCTATCAAACTACCCTCGTTCGGACTTTCCAAGTGGTTACCATTTGTCAAGTGGATATGTCCGAGGTCTTGGTTGTACTGATTCGTCCTCACGACTCAAAACGTCATTGAGACTCTACATGATAGGCGTCTCACTTTGACTCGTTTTCCGACTCACTTGGGGTCATTAGGCGGCGGGATTGGGTGAGATCCCGATGCATGTAGGAGTCGATGCTTCGTTGTCGAGGATTCACCGCTCGCTTACATGCGTGGATATCCTATGCTATCTGAGGGGATAATAGTGTATAAATCTCTGGTCAGAGTACTAGAAGTGTTTTAGGTAAATGGGTTTACCTAGTTACACTCGCGATGTCACTATTCGATCTCCAAGATATATGCATAGCTATCGGATCTCTAGCGACTCTCGATTTACCAATGGTCGTTGATCTGATCGGGATATATGTGTTGAAAGAACCGTACTGTACGCTAACCACGACCAACTGGTTCTTGCAGGCACTATCAGTAATACCTAGTGGATCATGGGGCGATGTTTCTAGGCGCTTTACCATGATCCGTTGGGCAAGTCCGAAATTGTGATTTCGGAGCCGCAATGGTTGCGGGCCCACGGCTAGCTGTATCCCTGAACCATTGAGGGTCATACAAGTACTGGATTCATGATTCCCACACGAAAACTGAGCTCAATGTGTTGAGCATACGAAGAGGATTTTAGGGAGTGCGACTTCCTAAAAGTCAACAGGGGTCAAATTGCGATTTCCCGCTGTTGAGGGGCAAAACTGTCATTTTGGACTAAGTAATCTGAAAAATTATTTCCGCATCATAATATTCAGTTTTGGAAACTGATCCGATCAGTCCGATCTAATCGTCTATTGGAGTTATTATGAAACCCCAATGAATTAAACGCCATCACACCTATACTTAGTCTTGAGCCTAGGGTTGCATATCATAATTCAAATCCCACAAACCCTAGACCTAAGTTGGCCGCCGTCCCCTCCTCTAAAGCCACACGCCGCAGCCGCCTTGCGCCGCCGTGTGCCGCCGCCTCTTGCCGTGATCGGACTTGTACCGATCAGATTGACGAGGAGTTTCCGTCCGTGCTGAATTCGTCAGTCCTTCTAGTGTAGGCTGACGAAGGTGTCTTGAATCCGGTCGTGGACCTGATTGACGATCTACCACCGCCTACAGTTTGAAGTGCCGGTTTCCTCGAGAAACTGGTCGGAGCCAGGCGCCTAGACGCCAGCAAGGTGACAACTTCTAACATCCTATGTATGATTTTATTGCTTTTATCGATGTATTGAACACTTTTCGGGGCTAATTTTGTTTTCCGCTGTGCCCCCGGGAAGTGGGATACGGATCCGCCACCGTCTTCCAACAATTCCAATTAAACATTCATTCTTGTAAATATTGCAAATCGAATTAGCATACAAGAATATCCATCACTATCAAGCATAGAAACAGAAATAATGTTCTTTATTAATTCGGGAACAAACAAAACGTTTCTCAATAACAACATAAAATCAGAAGACAGAAATAAATAAACATCTCCAATAGCTACTGCAGCAACTCTTGCTCCATTGTCAAGCCTCAAGTGGGTCTCACCCTCTCTAAGACGTCGGCTTCTTGTCATCACCTGCAAATCATTGCAGATATGAGATCCACATCCGGTATCAAGTACCCAAGAAGTCGAATTAAGAGACATATTTATTTCGATATAGAACATACCTTTCGCAGTTCGCAACTGCTCGAGGTACACCTTGCAGTTCCTCCTCTAATGCCCAGGCTTGTGGCAGTGGTGGCAAACATCCTCAGACTTGTTCGGCTTGGAAGCCTTTGCCTTTGGCTTCTTAGTGGGATTTTCCTCCTTCGCAGGGGCAGAACGCTTCTTACCCTTGCGTCTGGGCCCCTTCTTCGTAGAGGAAGAAGAGCCCATGAGGAGGATGGGCTTGTCCTTCTTTATGGTTCCTTCGAACATTACAAGCATGTTAACCACCTCTTCAAGGGTGGCTGCCAGCTTGTTAATGTTGAAGTTGACCACAAAGGGGTCGAGTGCAGCAGGCAGTGAGAGGAGAAGCACATCCACAGACAGCTCGTGTGGAAGTGTGATATCAAGGCCCGACAGCTTTTCAACGAGCCCAATCATACGAACCCCATGCTCGCGGATCAAAGTCCCGTCGCACATGCGGCTCGTCATAAGCTCCTTGACAGCCGTGAACCTCTCATGTCGAGAGTTCTCCCCATACAGTTCTTTGAGATGAAATAGTATGTCAGCAGCATACTTTGTCTTCTCAAAGCGCCATTGCATTTCGTTGGATATCGATGTCATCACATAGCATCGAGTCTTAAGCTCGTCGTCCCACCATTGTTGAAGCGTCACCAGCTCCTCAGGGCTGATATCGGCAGGGGCTTCCTTCGGAGGGCTCTTCTCTATCGTATAAAGAAGTTTCTCCGAAGACAACACAATGTTGAGGTTTTGAAGCTAGTCTTGGTAGTTCAGACCGGTGAGTTTGTTGCTATCCAGTATAGCAGCGAGTGGGTTTTTGATCGAAGACATTATAAATGCAGTTATACTGAAAAGAAAATAGACATACATTACTAACTATATATGAAATAACGCTAAGACATAAAACAAGGTCGTTAAGTTTTATGAATTACCCTCCCACTATTTTAACGATTTCACCACCCTCTAATGAAATCGGGAAAGCAAGTTTCCTTAGTGGGTACACGGAGCCCAATCAAGCGATCATGGACCCGAATAATATCAGCCATCCATGACCCCCAAAAGGTAGTTTCCAATTGCAACCGGTGCAACCTCCATGTATTCACCTCACGTCCAGTAAGGGCCCAATAATATGACGCCGTTTACTATCACGTGTCAAGATGACCCATCAATGTTGAGTCGTGAAGGACGGTCCCCTTAACGTCCCCAATAATATGAGCCAACATTAAAGGGAGTTCCAACCGACTCACAACAATTGTTAATGGCGTGGACAGCTTTCCAGCATACATAACCCCCTCAATAATATGAGCCGGGCCATGTATGCGGGTAGCATCGGCGTACACCCATTGTTGATGGAAGGTAGGGATATTTAAACAAATTTAAATTCCCTTAGTTTATCGAATAAACTTTTATCTTGATATTAGTTTTAAATCGTATTTAAAACGAGGGATTTTATTCTCGAAAAATTTCGCCTCATGCAATTTTAAATCACAATTTAAAACATGCGGATTCAACATATATATATCAAATATATAAATAACTTTGGGATGATCGATCGCGAGAGCTATGCGGTCCGTGGTTGCCAATCACGGACCTGGGTCCAATCCTAGGTGAAATACAATATGCAATGCAATCCTATTACAATTGCTTCCGTTTTACAGATTTTCGGTCTTCAATATCTTTGATCGTCATCGGGCCACCGTCTTCAAATGTCCTCCCACTAAGTCTAGTAATTTACAATTAAATTTTCATGACACATAAGGGATACAATTTTAAGGGGTGGGAACGGGTCACAAACAGACCCACTTTATAAAATGATAATCCATAATATTAAAACCGAAATCGCAAAACCTAAAGCATACACCTAACACATTGGGCACGTATCTCGATCATCCCAAACATGCAATCAATCTAATTAATATGCATAAATTAAATAATCAAATTATTTACCACAAAATCATATTTTAATCATAAAATCGTATTTTATAATAAAATCGCATTTTGTCGATAAAATCATATTTTAATCAACGAAATCATATTTTAATTATAAAATCACATTTTACAACTAAAATCATATTTTGCAATTTTTAATTGCATCATATTGGGCTTAAAACAATTTTAGGCCCAAAAATCTCAAAATTTCAAAATCGACCAAAATCGGCCCGATATCGAATATCGGTCCGAAAACATCATGGGCTGCCCGGGACATGCCCGAACAAAACCTAGAAGAAAATTAGCCGTCGCATCGCTGCCGGGAACACGTCGGACGGGTGCCGCACGACGGCGGCCGCCGCAACATAGCGCGCGGCACAAGGCCGCGCGCTAACGGGCCAAGCGCGGCGCATGTAGCGCCCAGCCACCGCGCGAACAGCGGCCATCATGGTGCGCAACCAGTGCGCTTCCCGTCGCCATCCAGCGCACAAAATAGCAGCAATCGGTTGGCCATCTCTCGGCCTCCTCGCACGACCAGCGGCCAGGAAGTTGTGCAACCAGTGCGCAAAGTCGTGGCAACCAGCAGGCCACCATGCGGCCGCCAATCGCGGCCATGCGCATGCAGTGTGCAGGTACCGCGCGAGGGGGCGCCGCCATGCACGGCGGCGCCGTGGCCGGGTTCTTAAGTCAAAGTGAGACGCCTATCATGTAGAGTCTCAATGACGTTTCGAGTCGTGAGGACTAATCAGTACAACCAAGACCTCGGACTTATCCACTCGACAAATGGTAACCACTTGGAAAGTCCGAATGAGGGTAGTTCGATAGATCACCAGGTCATTATCCATCTGCATGCTCAGAACATCACAATGTTCCCTACCAATGAAACATGGTACTTCGCATCGCAGATGCTAGTCTCAAGCTCGGGCGGCCTTATCCTCATTCTGACGGCCCAATCGACTAGGAACGAGTTTAGAATTCACAGTGACCATTAGATGTGTTTCATGATAGCCGTCATACCCACTATCACATCTAACATACACTATGGTGCATTCTAGGTCTTTATCCAACACAATTGTTAACATTACAATCATAATGAAAATAAAGAGCGCCATAAACAAATGCGAATGTCATATATAAAGATCGTTTCATACAAGAGTCTATAAAACCCACACGCCACAAGTTGGCTAGTTGGGCATCTACTCTAACAAATGTGAGGATTGAGAAATTCAAATGTGATTAATCAGAATTAGAGTTGTCGAATTTCTCTACGTATTGAATCAACCGTAGCAAATTTTGGTAGTCAACGTGGGTCAACGGTACTGTAGCTTGCAGCTGGTGAAATTTGATATAGATAGTTACTGTAGCGTGTGAGACGTATGTCGTCGTTTTGATTGTAGAGGTTGCTGCTGGCAGACGTTGCATTTAGCGCGAGAGTTAGCGAGAGAGAGACACGTGTTGGTCAACATTTTTGAGTGTTGACTACTGGACCAGCAGATGTGTGAGTAAAGGAGCGACCAGCTGATGGTTTGAAGAACCAGCCGTGAGAGAATTTTTGTGAAGAATGCGTTGTGACTGGGTGACCAGCCGTTGGTTTGAGGAACCAGTCGTGGGAGCAACGTAACGTCATTTTGTTAAGTTGAAACGCTGCGTTTTGGTTGTGTCTGGATTGTTTAGCGTAACCAGCTGCTGGTTTTTCATAGGGAATTTGGTACCAGCTGGTGGAGCGCTACGATGTCGTTTGGATTAGTTGACGCGTCGTCGTTTTGGCTTGTTTTGCGTAACCAGTCGACTGATGGGTTTTGTAGAGATCTGTTACCAGCTTTTGGTTGCTTCACAAGAGATATATGTTGTCAGCCGATGAAGCTCTGCGACGTCGTTTGAGTTAGTTGGAACGGTGTCGTTTTGACGTTTCTTTTGAGAATTCAACGAATGATTGTTGCGACTGGTTTTGTTAGCAGATTTCTACTATTCCCAACGAATGATTATTCTTGTGATCAACAGACGTTGGATTTGAGAGATATAAATTAGAAATGTTGATCGACACTTAGAAATATTTTGAACCCGATATTTCTTATCTTCTTATCCAAACCCTAGTTGAGCTACTGTTCACCTGAACATATCTTCCTTAGATTTCCGCCGTTCTCCACCGATGATTTGAGTGATTTTGGTGGCGCTGGAATTCCTGAGACTTGCTCTTTAGATTGATACCCAGTTTAGGCTGTAGAACAACCTTGGATAGGATCGCGAAGTTGCTCGAATTCTCTGTCCAGTGGAACCCGGTAGTTCTTCAGCTAGTTTTGACTTTTGGGTAAGGATTTCCTACTGATCTAAGCTTAGTAGCGATTCTAGTGCTTTGTTTAGAAGTAGAACTGGATCCGAGTTCTTGACCGTAGGAAATTATATACATTGAAGTTCAGATCTGAATTAGATATGAACTAAGAATGAGATTCCTTGTACAGATTTGAGTTCCAGAGAAGTCTGTTGCCAAGGGTTGTGATTTCTGTGCCCTATTCCTAATCTGTTGAGGTAGAATCAGCTGTTGAAGGTACGAATTGAGCAGATTTAGCAGCTTAGAGCATGAACATGACTATGATTGATGTTGCGAACCTGCTGATGTGATTATATAATTTTACGTGTTACAGTTTGTTGAATTGATTGAATTGTATATTCTGTTTCACGTATGAATTAACGTATGCATTGTGCATTGATGATTGATTGGCATACATGCATACATATTGAGCCTGACAGACTGATTGATGACCCAAGATTAGAGCCACATTGTGACTTGTCGACTGATTTGTCGTGCCTGAAAAGTCCAACGCTATCATCGGAGTGGTGACGACCGGTTTCGAGTGTCTACCACCGAGCTGTGATGGGTTGACGGGCCCTGAAGATCACGGACCGATGATTTCCACCGGACTTGCTGTGCGTGGTATAGAGGCTCGATTGATGTGATTGCCAGTTGACTTGCTGGTCTAGCTATCCGATCTTTGATAGCCCTCATGCATTCATGGCATTGATTATAGCATGTTGCATGTTAGCTGTTTAGATAGCTCTTCGTAGTGAGGCTTGACCTCGTATTTGTTTTCCTGCTTTTGTGTTGTTTGGGTCTGCATTACCCATTTGCAGGATCTTCAGGTAACCAAGCTGGACAGAGTGGAGGTTCAGCTGGTCGATTCCCATTTCCATGAGTCCCAGTTATTTTATTTATGTATCGAACCCGAGGGATGCCCCGTGCCTTATGTATTTTGGGGATCTGTATTTGAATTGATAATTGTGTTACCTGTTTTATGTGAGTCTGAGTCAACTCATATTTTGATTATGAATATTTTGAATGTATGATTTTAAGTTCAGGCCTAATTTATTTCGAAAATTTTTAAGCCCGATTTTTGCGCTTCCGTGATTATGTGCTTAATTGTGCTATTATCTTGAGTAATTAGCACGGGGCCTGACACAAGAAGCAGTAGGGGACCAAGCAATTATGATCCCCAAGAGAAGTTCAGACGACAGAGACCCAAGGAATTTAGTGGTACTACTGATCCGCTAGTTGCTGAAAGCTGGATCAAATCTATGGAGGTTATTTTTGAGTACCTTCATATGTCTAATTTAGATAGGCCCAGGTGCGCTATCTATATGTTAAGAGAGGATGCAATGATTTGGTGGGAAGGAGCCAAATTGTCTGTGGATTTGTTAAATCTTACTTGGGCAGATTTCAAACAAGTATTCTTTGAGCAATACTTCACGGCTGGAAAGAGATCTGAATTAAAGAGGGAATTTTTGACATTCAAACAAGGAAGTTTAATCGTACAGGAATATGTGCGGAAGTTCGAAAGAGGTTGATATTTTGTGCCATTGATAGGAAGTGACCCAGAAGAGAAATTGAGTCACTTCGTGGAAGGATTGAAGCCGATGTTCAAAATGAATGTTAGGCTATCGGTGCCCAGGACCTACAGAGAAGCAGTGGATAGAGCCATGCAAATTGAAAGAGATTGGAAAGATGTTGATGAGGAAAGGCAGCAGAAGCGACAAGCCTTTCAGCAGAAGGACCAGAGGCCGTTCAAGAAGCAAAACAAGAACCAGCAGAAGCCTCAGGAGCAAAAGCCTCTATCGATTCAACCTATTAGCTATGTTCCTGCTGTAATAACAGGCCAAAATGTCCTAAGTGCCACAAGAATCATCTGGGACAATGCAGACTTGGACAAAACATCTACTATAAATGTGGAATGCCCGGACATATTTTGAAATATTTTCCAAAGCTCAAGCAACTGGTGACTAGCAGAGCCTATGTAATGACAGCTGAACAAGCCCATCCAGACTCGACAGTAGTCACAGGTGAAATTTTGATAGCTGGATTTCCTTTTCTGGCTTTAATAGATTCAGGAGCTACACATTCATTCATTGCTGCTGAGTTTGTTAAGAAGTTGCCCATCCATCCAGAGCAAGTATTGATAGGCTATTGTGTATTGGTACCATCGGGAGAGAAGCTGGTATCGCATGAATTGTTTAGGAGTTTAGAACTTAAACTTCAAGGGCATTAGATTACTGTTGATTAAATTGTATTGCCGATGCCAGAATTTGATATGATTTTGGGAATAGATTGGCTAACTAAGTATGGGGTAGTAATTGACTTTAAACTACGTGCAGTAGCTGTCAACCCACCAGGGAGAGATTCATTTCAGTTCTTAGCCAAACATGTTAATAGAGTTCCTCGAATTATATCATCCTTAGCAGCGACTGATAGACCCCAGTTGTCAGCCGTAGAGGTAGTAAATGAATTCCCTGAGGTTTTTCCAGAAGATATCCAGGGACTGCCACCAGATAGAGAGCTGGAATTTTCAATTGATCTAATTCCAGGAGCTGCTCTAGTATCTAGACCACCCTATTGATTAGCTCCATCAGAAATGAAAGAACTGAAAGAACAGATACAAGATCTGTTGGAGAAGGGGTTTATTAGACCAAGTACTTCCCCTTGGGGAGCCCCTTTTTTATTTGTTAAGAAAAAGGATGGAAGTATGAGGTTATGTATAGATTACCGGGAGCTGAATAAATTGATGATTAAGAATAAGTATCCATTACCTAGGATAGAAGATCTGTTCGACCAGTTGAGAGGGTCAGTAGTATTTTCTAAGATCGACTTGAGGTCTGGATACCACCAACTGAAAATTAAGGCATCTGATGTTTATAAAACAGCCTTCAGAACTAGGTATGGCCATTATGAATTCTTAGTTATGCCCTTTGAACTTACGAATGCTCCTTCAGCTTTTATGGATTTAATGAATAGGGTCTTCCAACCATTTTTGGACCAGTTTGTAGTAGTCTTTATTGATGATATTTTAGTGTATTCTAAGACCAGATATGAGCACATTCAACATTTAAGAACAGTACTCCAGATTTTGAAAAATAAGCATTTGTTTGCTAAATTCAACAAATGCGAGTTTTGGTTGGAGAAAGTATCGTTCTTAGGCCATATTATTTCTAAGGATGGAATAGAAGTCGACCCAGCTAAAGTAGAAGCTGTTCGCGACTGGCCAGTACCAAAGAATGTTGCAGAGATAAGGAGTTTCTTGGGTTTAGCTGGATATTATAGGCGATTTATCCAAGGATTCTCCAAGATAGCTGTTCCCTTGACTACGTTAACAAGAAAACAGGTGAAATATAACTGGACAGTTGAATGTCAAAACAGTTTTGACAAACTGAAGCAAACATTGATTGAAGCACCTGTGTTGACGATTCCAAATGATCAAGGAAAATTTGTAATTTACACCGATGCTTCTAAGTTGGGACTAGGAGCTGTGTTAATGCAGGATCGTAAAGTAATATCATATGCATCTAGACAGTTGAAGGATCACGAGAAGAATTACCCAACGCATGACTTAGAACTGGCAGCTGTTGTCTTTGCCCTTAAGATATGGAGACATTATCTATATGGGGAGAAGTGTGAGATATTTACAGATCACAAGAGTTTGAAATACTTCTTTACCCAGAAAGAATTTAATATGAGGCAGAGGCGATGGTTGGAGCTGGTTAAATATTACTGTTAGGATAAAATTTATTAGTTTTGGTGATAACAAAATAAGTCAAGAAATACAGACGTTGATAACAGTAAGAAAGGATCCAGACGACAGGGTTGTTGGTGATATTCAGATGAAGGGAACAGTGTATCAGACGCAAATATTTGAGTGTTAGTGTAAAGACTGCAAAACGACAGCGTTTGAATAAGTCAAAACGACAGCATATTGGAATCAGTCAACCAGACGAGAGCTACAGTAATTTGTTGAACCAGTCGCAGGACAGGGCTTTGGAACCAGACGCAAGCTACAGTGCTTTAGAAACAGTCGCAGGCTACAGTGGATTACAGAACCAGATGCAAGATATAGTAATCCAGACGCAAGCTACAGTGCTTTAGAAACAGTCGCAGGCTACAGTGGATTACAGAACCAGACGCAAGATATAGTAATCCAAACGCAAGCTACAGTAAAGAAGTTTGAGCTAGTTAAGATAAAGAATTCCAGGCTAGTTCAAATTGATTCAAATACGATTGTATACTCAAAATGGAAAAGATATGTAGAATCGTACAATTGCCTGGAATTGAGGAGACAGCGTAGGTACTATTTTGGGTAAATACTGTTGATATTCATAGATAAACATTCGAGTCTATTCTCTGGTTCAATATTTTGAATCGAGTTTATGTGTTTAGAAACCAGAGAAAATTTACAGTACTCATAGCATTGTATTCACTGTTAAATCATTTGAGTCTGTAACAAATGGGCTTCTCAAAAAGACGTTTGAAAATATTGATAAGTGCTGTAAACCAGCAGCTGCGTCTGCGTGGATTGTTGTGGAGATACTAGGAGTTCATACAAGTGAGGCTTGTGTGATCGGGTGTGTGAAGAAGGCCTGTACAAATCAAATCTTCTAGTGATACCCTTTCGAGGAGGAAGAAGGGGAGACGTAGGATATTAATATCCGAACTTCCAGAAACAAATCCCTGAACTCTTATCTTTTATATTCTGCACTTTATTTATTGTTTATATGTTCACAAATCGATCGGCTTCTTTCCGCACTATTTTAGTTATCCGAGAGATTTGCATTAAACTGAGATCCTTAAGTCTGGTAACTCTGACTTAAGTTAAGCAGTGCTTGTAAAACATTTTAAAAGAATTTAGAAAATCTAAAATGTAAAGGAGTTCATTCAACCCCCCCTTCTGAACTCCTATACGCATATTGATCCTATTTCTGGGACCATCAATTATGACTGTACGATCAGCTATCACCCAGGAAAAGCAAATGTGGTAGCTGATGCTCTAAGCAGGAAATCTGTTGGATTAGCTCAGCTGACTGTCCAGAAGCCGTTGGCAGATGATATTGAAAAGTTTGGACTCGAGATAGTGTCCAGCTGCAGTAATACGATTTTGGAAAATCTCTCAGTAAGATCAAATTTGTTAGACCAAATTCGAGAAGGTCAGCTGCAAGATGAGCAATTGAAGAGATGGGTCAAACAAGATAAAGAAAGAGGCAGTAGCCTCTATTTTTCAGAAGATGGAATTGTTAGGTTTATGGGCAGAATCTGGGTACCTCAAGTAGATGATTTAAGAGCTGAACTTTTGAAATAAGCTCATACAGCTCCATATTCAGTACATCCAGGAAGTACGAAAATGTATAAGGACCTCCAGCAGTTGTACTGGTGGCCAGGAATGAAGAGGGATGTTGCTAGATTTTTAGCTGAATGTTTGACTTGTCAACTGGTGAAGGCTGAACATCAGCGACCGGCTGGATTATTAAAACCACTGATGTATAAGGACCTCCAGCAGTTGTACTGGTGGCCAGGAATGAAGAGGGATGTTGCTAGATTTTTAGCTGAATGTTTGACTTGTCAACTGGTGAAGGCTGAACATCAGCGACCGGCTGGATTATTAAAACCACTGCCTACCAGAATGGAAGTGGGAATGTATAGCGATGGATTTTGTAACTGGATTACCAAGGACTGCTCAAGGATATAACTCCATCTGGTTTATAATTGATAGACTCACTAAGTCTGCTCATTTATTACCAGTTAAAACAACATATGAGGTGAGCAGATACGCAGATTTATATGTTAAGGAAATAGTGAGGCTACATGGTGTTCCAGTTTCTATTGTATCAGATAGAGATCCTAAGTTTACATCAGCATATTGGAAAAGTCTACATAAAGCTATGGGTACAAAGCAGACATTCAGTACTGCGTTTCACCCCCAGACTGATGGACAATCAGAAAGGGTGATTCAGATTTTAGAGGACTTGCTTAGAGCTTGTATTGTGGATTTTTCAGAAAGCTGGGATTTGAAATTGCCACTGGTAGAGTTTGCCTATAATAACAGTTTCCAAGCTTCGATTCAAATGGCTCCCTATGAAGCACTCTACGGTCGAAAGTGTAGGACACCACTTCATTGGGATGAAGTTGGTGAAAGATCTGGTATAGGACCAGATGTTGTGGAGCAAACAGCAGCAGCTGTTAGAAAAATAAGAGAAATAATGAAAGCTGCTCAAAGTCGACAGAAAAGTTATGCAGATAATCGAAGAAGGGAACTGAATTTTGAGATAGGTGATCACGTATTTTTGAGAATAGCTCCAATGAAAGGAGTTATGCGTTTTGGAAGGAAAGGAAAACTGAGTCCAAGGTATATTGGACCATATGAAATTTTGGAGAAAATAGGAACATTAGCCTATCGATTAGCACTGCCACCACAGCTGTCAGCAGTACATAGTGTTTTTCATGTATCAGCTTTGAGGAAATATGTTCCCAATCCTTCGCATGTACTAAGTCATGAACCAATCCAATTAGCACCAGATTTGAGCTATGAAGAGCGACCAGAAAGAATTCTCCTCCGAGAAATTAGAAGGCTAAGAAATCGTAGCATTCCTATGGTTAAGGTACAATGGACTAACCAGTCGGAGCGAGAAGCAACGTGGGAAACAGAAGCTTATATGCTAAGTCTTTACCCTTATCTATTTGGTACGTAAATTTCGAGGACGAAATTTCAATAAGAAGGGTAGAGTTGTAACGCCCCAAAAATCCATAGGACCACATTATGCATTTTGTTCATTTTATAGATTTAAAATGGCATGTTGAAATGTTATGCATCGTCTGATTTCAATGATTTCAGGAAAATAGATGTGACGCAGCTGGTTTCAGTGGATGACTCCAAGGGTGATGCACGAACAGTTTTTTTAAAGGGGTTGAAAATATCTTTAAGGAGGACAAATGATTTCTTTTGAAAAAGGTTAGGTGTTTTACAAATTAAAATGAGAGGAAGGGAATTTTACTAAATTTTATAAGTGTGTCATGCGTAATTTCACAAGTAGCATGCCACTAATCCCTTTCATATAAAAACCTATTTTGAAAGCAAGATCTTTATCATTTGCAAAGAAAATCTTTAGTAGTCTTCAAAGTATTTTCAGAGAAGTTCGTGCGTTTCTTAAAGGAGAAGATTTCTACAGGAATCGGTTGCTGTTACAAAGCTTCGTTTAAGGCAAGTAAAAGCTGATTCTTGACTCACCATTTAAAGTATATATTGATGTTTTCTGAGTCTCCTTGCCTATATGTTACAGTATGTTTAAAGTTCATGTTTAAAATGATTTATACATGAAAAGGAAAGAAATATGGATTTAAATGATGTTTTGATGCTTCCAAATGTTTTCCAAAAAAGTTTATGATGTTTTAAAAGTACTGAGGATTCGAGTTTAATCCAAGAAAGACTTCGATTGTTGAAAACTCTTAGGACTTTGCTCACAGCTGAATAACCTAGGAGTAAACCTGCATCGGATTTAGCATCAAAAGCTGTTAGGTGATTTTTACCATTATTATGAATGAAACATCTGCACCCAAACACCCTGAAATATGAAATATCAGGTTTCTTGCTATTCCAGATCTCATATGGGGTTTTGTCGTGCAACTTGTTAATCATAGATCTATTTTGAGTATAGCAGGCTGTATTAACTGCTTCTGCCCAGAATTTTTGAGAAATTCCGGAATAATCAATCATAGATCTAGCAGCTTCTTTTAAAGTACGGTTTCTCCTCTCAACCAGCCCGTTCTGTTGAGGAGTTCTAGCTGCAGAAAGCTCATGCTTTATCCCTATGTCATCCAGATAAGAATATTTTGATTTAAAAAGTCAGTACCACGATCACTTCTTATCCTATTGACTGTACAATATCTGTCATTTTGTAAAAATTTTAAAAGCAGAATAAGTTGGTCAGCGGTATCAGATTTTGACTTTAGAAACAGCACCCAAGTGAATTTTGTAAAATCATCAACAACAACTAGGGTGTAGTTCGTTCCCCCTAAGCTCGTTATGGGAATAGGGAAAAAATGATCCATATGTAAAAGCTCTAAGCTTCGGGAAGAACGTTTACCGCCTTTCTTTTTAAAAGTAGAACGGATTTGTTTACCAAGCTGACGTGCGGATCTTGTCCTTAGAAAAATTTATTTTAGGCATACCAGAAACCAGTTCATGCTGACTCAATTTGGCAAGTGAGATCCCATTTGCTCTGACCAATTGATTATGTAGGTATTCCCAGATATTTTACCTACCAATACGGTCAGACCTTCTGGACTCTGAACTGTGCAAGTGTGCTTTTTGAAGCTAACTGTGTAACCCTTGTCACACAGTTGACTTATACTAATTAAATTGTAGCACAAGTTCTCAACAACTAAAATATCAGATATTGAAATGTTACCGCGGGTAATTTTACCCTTACCCACAGTGTTACCATGTGAGTTATCACCAAAAATGATCTTCACTCCTTTGTGAGGAATCACATCTGTTAGTAGCTTTGGGTTTCCAGTCATGTGTCAATGCCCAACCACTATCAAGGTACCATATAATTGACTCATCTCCAGCCTTGTACATGTTGTCCTGTAAACATGAAAAACAAATTTTGTTACCCAATTTTACTTGGGTCCAGATCGGATTATCCCTTTCGGGACCCATACTTGAATTACCTTAACAGTTTTCCTAGTATGAGTCCATAAGGGTGTGTGCAGAAATATGGTGAGATCTGTTGAGTTTTGGTTTGGTATTTTGACCATTCAGGTCTCTTCGGGGCTGAGCCTTTCTCCATTCAGATTTGACCTTCTTAGAACCACGTCTTTGTTGGTTCTGAACAAACGAATTGGATCCAGTTTTCGCCTTTTCTTTGTCAATTCTGTTCTTTAGCCAACTAGACTTAGAGTTCTCGGGTCTGACATAGCCGATACCAGCTTTCCCTTTTTGATTCAGTTGCCTCGAGATCTGGTCATCATACCTTACTGACTCACATGTATCATGTATCACACTGTCTTTGACAAAATTCATCTTTTTGAATTTGTCATATACCATATCTGACTGAGTACAGGTCTCTCCGGAGCTGCTTTCACCAGCATTGAAACCTAAGCCAGATTTGTCATTAAGTGGCTTTTGAGTCTCTTGCAACTTACTTATAGAGACAGAAGACTGGGTCCAGGAGCTTATTACCAAATTTAACCTTTTTCTGATTCGAGCTCAAGGATCTTACTCTCAACGATTCATTCTCAGTCTTCAGCTTACTCAACTCGATTTGTAAACTGTCAGTTTCACCAAGTTGAACGGTGCTTGGTTCTACTGAGCTATTTTTCTAATCCATGTTTTCAGCTTTGACTTCCTCGAATGTTTGAGAAAGCTTTCTGTACTCGTGGACCATTTCATTGAGTGTGTTGATGTGACGCCCAAACCATGGGATCCAACGGAATTTGTGAAATTTAAAATTTTAAACAAGTCGAAGGACCAAACTCGAATAAAGTAAGTTGTATTCCCTTACACAACGCTAAAACGAAGTTGATGGCACCAACGGTAAATAGTAGTAAACAGATTTGACAAAACAGATTTTGATTCACAATGCAAAATGCGATATTACAACTACTGGAACTCTATATAAGTTCACTATTGTTGTAACAGATCTTAATACTTTTCGTCTAAGATCCAAAACAACAAAAGCTATGACTACTCAGAAACACTGGCCATTGACAAACGCAATTCCCCGAATCTGAATCAACTTGCACCACCCGCCTGCTCCAGAGTTGCCTCACCTGCATCGGGAAAACTAGTGAGCCTAAGGGCTCAACAAGTAAAATCTGAAGGTAACAAAATCTCATAAATGAAGGCATAACTGAAATATGGACACATAGATAGAGTAAGACATCGATTCTGAAAATCTCGCTACAGAAAATCAACTCGGATCTGAATTGCTTATGCTGGATGATTTATGGTCTAGAGGCTCTCTGGTGGTCCTTGTGCATGAAGCATGATAACTGATCAGTAACTCTTGGACACATAGATAGAGTAAGACATCGATTCTGAAAATCTCGCTACAGAAAATCAACTCGGATCTGAATTGCTTATGCTGGATGATTTATGGTCTAGAGGCTCTCTGGTGGTCCTTGTGCATGAAGCATGATAACTGATCAGTAACTCTTTGTGAAGGGATTACAATAATTCCATAATCATGTCCCTTCCTTGAAGGGATTACGGTCCTACTGTAATCCTGTCCCTTTCTTGATTGACCGGGTCCTCTGTACCATAAATCCTCAAATCTGAACTTTATTTTCTTAACTGAAATAGCTTCGTACTCGCTCTTGATTGAAAATCGATCTCTAAAATATGGTAGATTCACTGCTATGAAACTTATTTTATTTAAAAAGCACTATTGAGTGTACAGCTGGACTCGGAACTGAGGACCAGCTCTGAAGGAATCGACTCGTGAGTGCAAAACAGACGTGGTTCTAGGTAACCAGACTTGACTGGGAAAACAGATCTCTCTGAAAAAACAGACTTGACCGGGAAAACAGATATCTCTGTAAAACGGACTTGACTGGGAAAACAGATCTCTCTGGAAAAACAGACTTGACCGGGAAAACAGATCTCTCTGTAAAAACAGACTTGACCGGGAAAACAGATCTCTCTGTAAAACAGACTTGACTGGGAAAACAGATCTCTCTGGAAAAACAGACTTGACTGGGAAAACAGATCTCTCTGGAAAAACAGACTTGACTGGGAAAACAGATCTCTCTGGAAAAATAGACTTGACCGGGAAAACAGATCTTATTGCGAGAACGATAATAGGAGCTTTGGAGCAGTGTTTCAGATTTTGTAGATTACTCAATTGTGAGCAACCCAACAACAGATTTGGTTAAGAACAAAGTTACGCGTAGAAACACTTGGCTATGAACACGAAATACTGCTTCGGCTCAGACAGATCCTAAACAAACTAGCTTCGCTTATCAAATCGGAACTTGCTCTCGATCGAACCAGCGTTGCCTATCAGTTTAGATTCAATGTCCAAAATCTTCACAGTACTTAGGAAACGAGAACTTCTCTTGGCTTTCTTACCTGGAATCTATACAACTCAGTATATTTAAAAAAAACCCGTTGCTGGTTAACTTTCTGGTGAGTTTCCTCAAAACTAAAGCATCAAAGCAGTGAATCCATAGCTCAAACTCAAACATTAACTGAAACTGAACAGGCAAGCATACACAGAAAACAACGAAAAAATATATATGTTTTCCAGATGCAGCAAGAATCAAATTTACTTGCCTGAAACGAAGATCACAACGTGCAGATGATCGTGGCTGGAAGTCTCTTCACCGCTCGCTTTCATGCGTGGATATCCTATGTTATCTGAGGAGACAATAGTGTGATAAATCTCTGGCCAGAGTACTGGATGTGTTTTAGGTAAATGGGTTTACCTAGTTACACTCGCGATGTCACTATTCGATCTCCAAGATGTATGCATAGTTATCGGATCTCTAGCGACTCTCGATTTACCAATTGTCGTTGATCTGATTGGGATATATGTGTTGAAAGGACCGTACTGTACGCTAACCATGACCAACTGGTTCTTGCAGGCACTATCAGTGATACCTAGGGGATCATGGGGCGATGTTGCTAGGCGCTTTACCATGATCCGATGGGCAAGTCCGAAATTGTGATTTCGGAGTCATAATGGTTGTGGGCCCACGGCTAGCTGTATCCCTGAACCATTGAGGGTCACACAAGTACTGGATTCATGATTCCCACACGGAAACTGAGCTCAACGTGTTGAGCATAGGAGGAGGAAGTTAGGGAGTGCGACTTCCTAAAAGTCAACAGGGGTCAAATTGCGATTTCCCAAAGTTGAGGGGCTAAACTGTAATTTTGGACTAGGTGGTCTGAAAAATTGTTTTCGCATCATAATATTCAGTTTTGGAAACTGAGTCGATCGGTCCGATCTGATCGTCGATCGAAATTGTGATGAAGCCACTGTGGTACGGTTGAAACGAATGTTCACATGGACCTGGGTCCGCCCCAGGCCCATTGGACTAGTTGAAGCCCATCATTGGTCTACTTATGCTAGACCTAGGGCTAAACATCAAACATTACATCACACAACCCTAGCTCCCATATAGGCGCCGCCCCTCCTCCCTCTCTCGGCCGACCATCGTGCGCCGCCCACGCGCTGCCGCGCTCCGCCGTCCGCCGTCCGCCGCCTCTTGTCGTGATCGAACTTGTTCCGATCTTTTCGAGGAGTTTCGTCCGTGCCAAATTTGTCAGGCCTTCTAGTGCAGGCTGACGAAGGAATCGTATTTCCGGTCGTGGACCTGATTAGACGATCTACCGCCGCCTAACTTTTGAAGTGCCGGTTTCCCTGTGAAACTGGTCGGAGCCAGGTGCCTAGATGCCAGCAAGGTAACAATCGATAAATGCCCTATGAATGGTTTATTGATTTGTTTTAATGTATTGAACGTATCTCGGTGTCGGCATACGGTGGTGGATCCGGATCCCGTTTCCCGAGGGCACAGCGGAAATCAAAAACCCCGGAAAGTGTTCAATACATCAATATAAATCTACAAACATTCATAGGGTGTTCATAGATTTGTTACCTTGCAGGCGTCTAGGCGCCTGGCTCCAACCAGATTTCACAGGGAAAATCTGGCTCTTTTCGGTAGGCGGCGGTAGATACTCCAATCAGGTCCACGACTGGAATCAATCTTCCTCCGTCAATCTGCACTAGAAGACTTGACGGATTTTGCCACGGACGGAATCACCTCCTCGCGGTGATCGAAACAAGTCCGATCACGAAGAGGGCGGCGGGCGGCGGCGGCACACGGCGGCGCAAGGCAACGGCCGGCGGCGTGCGTGAGGTTGTGGGGAGGGGGCGGCCGAATTGGGAGCTAGGGGTAGGTTATGGGTCTTGTGGTGATCAAGCCCTAATCATCTTAACTTAATAAAGGTGGTAGATGGGCTTGAACCGGCCCTGGCGGCCTTATCCTCATTTTGACGGTCCAATCGACTAGGAACGAATTCAGAATGCACAGTAACTATTAGATGTGTTTCATGATAGCCATCATATCCACTATCACATATAACATACACTATGGTGTATTCTAGGTCTTTATCCAACACAATTGTTAACATTATAAATATAATGAAAATAAATAATGCCATAAATAAATGCGTATTTCATAAATAAAGATTGTCATATAGAAGAGTCTATAAAATCCACACGCCACAAGTTGGCTAGTTGGGCATCTACTCTAACAATCTCCCACTTGCCCTATAGACAACTACTCATCAAACGCAGTCCCATTGTTTCGCGATGTTTTTCAAACAACTGTCCTGCCAAGGGCTTAGTAAGTGGATCAGCAACGTTATCCACAGAGGCGACTCTCTCAACTGCTATGTCACCTCTAGCCATAATATCCCGGAGTATGTGGTATTTCCTCAGTATATGTTTGGATCTTTGGTGAGACCTAGGCTCCTTTGCTTGCGCAACGGCACCCGTGTTGTCGCAGTACACCGGAACTGGACCAACTCCGTCAGGAATGACGCCCAACTCTTGGACGAAATTCCTTATCCAAACCGCCTCCTTAGCAGTAGCTGATGCTACAATGTACTCAGCCTCAGTGGTTGAATCCGCGATGGTGTCTTGCTTGGAACTCTTCCAAGAGACAGCACCACCATTGAGCATGAATACAAATCCAGAGGTAGACTTCGAATCATCCACGTCACATTGGAAGCTAGAATTAGTGTAGCCTTACAATTTCAGTTCACCACCTCCATAGACCATGAACATATTCTTAGTCCTTCGCAAGTACTTAAGAATATCCTTCACAGCCTTCCAATGCAATTGGCCGGGGTTGGCCTGGTAGCGGCTCGTGACAATCAGAGCATATGCGGCATTCGGTCTAGTTGAGATCATGCCATACATAATACTACCTATCACCGAGGCATATGGCACACGTGCCATATTCTCTATCTCCTCATCAGTATTTGGACACATAGACTTAGATAGAGTGACCCCGTGGCACATAGGTAGGTGTCCTCTCTTGGACTCTTCCATAGAGAACCTCTTAAGTATGGTATCAATGTAGGTAGCTTGGGTGAGTCCGAGCATCCTTTTCAATCTATCCCGATAGATCTGTATTCCAAGAATATAGGATGCTTCACCCATGTCCTTCATCGAGAATCTACTAGACAACCATACTTTAGTTGACTGCATCATTCCTACATCATTCCCAATGAGTAGAATGTCATCAACGTAAAGTACAATGAATGTCACAGCGCTTTTAACTACCTTCTTATATACACATGGCTCCTCGGGATTCTTGATGAAACCAAATTCCTTAATTGTTTCATCGAATCTCAGGTTCCAACTCCTCGATGCTTGTTTGAGACCGTAGATCGATATCTGAAGTTTGCATACCTTATGCTCACTTCCTACAGATGTGAAACCTTCAGGCTGCGTCATATAGATCTCTTCCTTAATGTTTCCATTAAGGAACGCAGTTTTCACATCCATTTGCCATATCTCATAGTCGTACCATGCGGCTATGGCTAGTAAGATTCTAATCGACTTGAACATTGCCACTGGTGAGAAGGTTTCATCATAGTCAACACCTTGCCTTTGAGTGTAACCTTTCGCGACCAGTCGTGTCTTGTAGGTCATTACCTTACCATCAGGCCCAAGTTTCCTCTTGTATACCCATTTGCACCCAATAGGAACAATTCCTTCGGGAGGATTAACGAGAGTCCAAACTTGGTTCGCATGCATTGAGTCAAACTCAGATTACATTTCTTCAAGCCAAAAATTAGAATCAGCATCGGAAATTGCCTCCTTGAAAGTTCTTGGATCACATCCAACAACTTGATCACTCTGATCATCTTCAAGAAGGAAACCATATCTTTCAGGAGCCCTAGGAACCCTTTCGGATCTCCTAGGTGCGACCATTTCTGGTACTGGCTCTGGAGGCGCAGGAGATTCACTTGGTACCTCAGTTGGTTCTCAAACCTCTTCGAGTTCTACTATTTTGCCCTTTCTATCAAGTAGAAATTCCCTTTCCATAAAGGTGGCATTCCTAGAAACAAACACTTTTGTTTCGTTGGGATAGTAGAAGTAGTATCCAATGGAATTCTTTGGATACCCAACGAAGTAACATAAGATGGATCTCGTATCCAGCTTATCTCCCACTGTCTGCTTCACATAAGCAGGACATCCCCAAATCCTCATGTATGAGTATTTGGGCGGTTTGCCCATCCATATCTCATATGGAGTTTTATCCACTGCCTTGGTGTGGACATTGTTCAACAATATTACCGCCGTTTCGAGCGCATAGCCCCAAAACGAGGTAGGAAGCTCAGTGAAGCTCATCATAGATCGACCATGTCCATCAAGGTTCGATTACGACGCTCCCTACACCATTGATCTGTGGTGTGGCTGGAGGGGTCCACTGCGATAGAATCCCATTCTC
>KQ999003.1:10612-40559 GCA_001598015.1 Dorcoceras hygrometricum
CAACAGCTGATGAACAAACTAACAGCTGATGAACAATAAAACATGTAACAGCTGAACATGAAATAGTGCGATTGCTGATCGCAACTACTGAACGCAAACAATGCGACTGCTGAATTCTATACTTAGAATATTTTCAACAAAGAAATATCAGTCGTGGTATAAGAACCAGATTTCAGACTTAACCAGGTGAATGACGATGGTTTTCCTTTGTCTGAAGAATTCAAAATATCTAAAGAAATTTCTGGAAATGATCGAATATATACTTAGAATATTTTCAACAAAGAAATATCAGTCGTGGTATAAGAACCAGATTTCAGACTTAACCAGGTGAATGACGATGGTTTTCCTTTGTTTGAAGAATTCAAAATATCTAAAGAAATTTCTGGAAATGATCGAATAAGCTACTTGTAAGCTACTTCGATGGAATTTCTGAAGAAAACTCAAGAATCTACTGGATGAACATCACCAAACCATTTTTTAAAACATCTCTTTGGATCAAAATACAGTAAAACGCAACCTTCATAAAAACAGAGCATGAACTTTCTGGTTTTTTAAGAACAGCCGAAGCCATCTTCCTTTCTTTAAAAATCTAATATAAACATGCAAACAGAATTGAATATATGCTTTCACCGAGTGAGCAAGAAACAGAGTTTACTTGCCTGAATTCTTGAACACAACCGCAGTAGAAATCCAGCAAATCACCAACACTCCGATCGCCTCCTTTAAAAAGCTTTAAAACTTTTGCTCGGTTTCTTATAGAGAGAGCACCGCTTTGAACTAATTTGTTTTCAAGATAATGATGCATGAAGCAGCTAACATCCTATATATATATATATGATTTAAAATGCCTAAGGAAGAAGAAACACATTTAATTCAATATGTCGAAGCCTTCTAAAAGCGTGCTCTGTTTTAAAATAAAATGATGCATATGAAAACCGAACAATTTTAGTTAAAACAAAAGGATTCGATCGACTTGCTGTAATTGGCTAAACAGCTGCTGCAATCGTATTCTAACATCTGGAATTTAGCTCTTAAATGATAAAAAACTAAACAATATATATCTGAATTCTGAAACTCGATAGAAACAGAGTTTAATAGAATAGCATTGTAATCCCTCAATCTCAAATATTTCTAGTTTGTGGCCTCTAAAATATCTGGGCATTACAGTTTAGCTCGGCGAAGTATCTTGAAGAAAGGAAGGCTTCTGTCAGCCGACCTGGAGATAAATCGGGAGAGAGCAGCAATCCTCCCTGTTAACCTCTACACATCCTGAATATTCCGAGGTGAGCACATAGAATCAAGAGCTTGCACCTTCTCGGGATTAGCTTCGATTCCCCGACGAGTCACCATATAGCCCAGAAATTTTCCTGTCCGAGCTCCAAATAAGCATTTGCTCGGGTTAAGCTTGATTTGATAATTCCACAGAGTGCGGAAAGTCTCCTCGACGTCAGATATAAAGCACGCTTCTTCCCGAGACTTAAATCAAAATATCGTCGACATAGACCTCGACGTTTCTCCCGATCTGCTCCTTAAACACCTTATCCATCAATCGCTGATATGTGGCCCCTGCATTTTTAAGCCCGAAGGGCATAACGACATAACAGAACGTTCCATCAGCATTGACAAAACTAACCTTCCGCTGGTCTTCCTCGGCCAGTGGGATCTGATGGTAACCCTGATAGGCATCCAAAAAACTGAGCAACTCGTGACCCGAGGTGGAATCAACGAGCTGATCAATCCTCGGGAGAGGGTAGCAATCCTTTGGACAGGCTTTGTTCAAATCCCTGAAATCTACGTACATCCTCCATTTTCCCGTGGCTTTCGGCACTAAAACGACGTTAGACAACCAAGTAGGGAAATGTACCTCCCGAATATGCCCAGCTTGCAACAGGTCCTCGACCTGACTTCGGATTACCGCGTCCTTCTCGGGCCCGAAGTGTCTCCTCTTCTGGATAACTGGTCGGGAGCCCGAAGAGACGTTCAATCGATGCTCCATTATTTCGCGTTTAACCCCCTTCAGATCGGACGGTGACCAAGCGAAAACATCCTTGTTTTCCTCCAAGCACTGAACCAACTGCACTCGCACCTCCTCGGGAAGATACTTGGCAATTTTCACAATTCCTGAAGGAGGAGCGAGGACCACCTCTTCTTCTTCATCCTCCGTTGTCAACTGAAAATCCTCTCCCACCAAGTTCACACCTCTATCTTTCCGAACCCTAGGATGGTCCTGAGCTCGGAATTTAGCAACCTTCTGCTCAACTCTCACTTCCTGAACATAACACTTTCTCGCCATCTTCCGATCCCCGAGGACTTCCCCCACTGAACTTCATACGGGGAATTTGATCTTCTGATGTAGGGCCGAGGCCACAGCCGAGAACGCAGCCATGGCCGACCTTCCTAGAATAACGTTGTAGGAAGAAGGTGCATCCACCACAGTAAATTCTATAACTTTGGTCTTCCTACACTCGCCCGACCCGAGCAACATAGGTAGTTCAACAGCCCCCACTGGTTGCAAACAATCCCCAGTGAATCCATACAAAGGCGTGTTCACAGGCTCCATGCGATATTCCCCGAGATCCATCTGGTCCACGGCACTTTTGAAGAACACGTTGACCGAACTCCCTGAGTCCACAAAGATGCGGGCCACTTCATAATTTGCAATCATAGCCCTGATGACTAGAGCGTCATTGTGTGTTTCCGCACCCAGAGGCATGTCCTCGGGTCCAGAGGAGATGGTAGGTCCCGAGCGCCTATTCCCGACCTCCATGGCTTCCATCCGCCTAAATCTCGTCTTCCTCGTTGTATTGGAGTCCCCATCAGTAGGTACTCCCGAGATCATGTTAATAAATCCTCGGGGTTGAGGCGTTCTTCGCTCTCCTCGGTTAGGCTGCTGATCTTGTCCCCGAGGTGTTATATCCTGACCTGGAGTCCTGCTACCGAATTTCCTATCGTCCTCCCGACGAGGCCTCTTCTCCCACCGACGTGGCTTGTCGGCCACCAGCGCCGCGCGCACGTCGGGGTTGTTCTGTATGATTCGCTCCAACTCCTGATCCCAGAGTCGACATTCCGCAGTAGTGTGACCATAGTCCCTGTGGAAATCACAAAACTTATCTGACTTCGGGTTCCTTGGGGCCCCCTCACTATCCCGAGGACGCTGGACAACCTTCCTCTCATCACAAATTTCCAAGGCCCGAGCTTTGCTAACTTTCAGCGGTGTCCGGGCTGTAAATTCTCCCAACAGCAAAGGGGGCTCCTGCCTAATCGACCTCGGCTGGGGTCTCTCAGCCCGAGGATCCCGACCAGCCTGAGGCGGCGGCCTCTGTTCATTCTTTCTCGAGGACTGTATCTCCTCCATGTTGACATACTTTTCTGCCTTGGTCAGAAGCTCATCAAATGTCTTCGGGGGCTTCTTGACCAGCGACTTAAAGAAATCACCCCCTCGCAATCCCTGGGTGAACGCCCCGATCAAGAGGTCGAGCGTAGCGGATGGCACCTCGATAATGGTTCCATTGAAGCACCGAATATACTCCCAAAGAGTCTCATGTTCTTTCTACTTTACAGTAAACAGATTCAAAGTCGTCAGAGGCTGCTTCTTGCTGATAGCAAACTGATGGAGAAACGCCCGACTAAAATCCTGAAAACACTTAATGCTCCCCACTGGCAGGAGATTGAACCATTGCTGGGCAGCTCGGACCAGAGTGGTGAGAAAGATTCGGCACTTGATAGGGTCAGAGTAACGGTGGAGAAGTGCAGCGTTCTCGAATCGGGACAGATGCTCCTCGGGATCTCCCATCCCGTCATATTCTCCCACGCTTGGATATTTGAAGTGTTGGGGCAGGTCGGCCTCTAACACCTCAATAGAGAAGGGCACCTCCCGAGCAGGTGGGGAAGGAGGCGCCGAGCTCTTTTCCTTCTTCAGATTCTCTAATTCCTCACGCATCCTCCTCATCTCCTCAGCTTGCCTATTCTCCAATTCCTCACGCATCCTCCTCATCTCCTCGGCTCACTGATTCTCCAATTTCTCACGCATCCTCCTCATCTCCTTGGCTCGCGAGTCGAGATTAGGTTGCGGTTGTGGTGCAGGTTGACTTGCCAATATTTGTGCCACAGTGGTGGCTACCAACTCAGCTATCTGGGCGGGGGTAAGAGTGGGATTCTCCGACCCCTGAGTGGTACTCTCCGTGTTGCTGTTCTCCCCACTACGCTGAGCTCTAGTCCTCTTCGGTGGCATCTTATACCTTCTTCTACGTCTTCCCCCAGACGGCGCCAATTGATGTAACCAAATAGTTCAGCCGACGAGCTACCACCTTTTCGAGGACCTCGGTCACGTCGGACGTCAGGAACTGGAGAGTACGTGCGTATTCCTACAACCAACGAACACTCGTTAGAGGGCGCCGGAGGTGTGTCCGACGAAGTCCCTCCGATGCTTAAGTCAACCGTGCGCGTGAGAGCAAATTGAGAGCAAATATAATTGTGCGCGAGAGTGTGCAAGAATGAGTGAATGAATACAAAGGAGCAAACCTGGCGGTATTTATAGAGGGGCTAGGCAGATGAATCGATTCGCTTGCACGTTCTGCCGAGACGTGGGTGGGGTCGTGCGCACGTATTCCGCATAATCCGGCCCACGTTCTCCGCCTTTTGCGGAAGTGCTTTAACACGTCGGGCTGGGGTTCTTGGGAGACGCCTCGAACTTAGGTTGTCTCCTCAGGTTATAAGCTCTTCTCCATAACGAAGGAGCTCGGGCGATTCCCGAGCGTGTGGCAAGTTCTCGGTCAAAATCCCGATCTCCGAGCTCTATGCGCGTCTCTTGATTGCTTTCGCTCTTGCTGATGTAAGTAGGGTCGATGCTTGGTTCTCGGGTCCCGAGCTACTTATGAGGGGCATCAAGATGTATACGATAACACAATCGTATATATATCTCAGAGTTTCTCTTATATGATCCAAAGCTGCCCATGTTAATGATTATTAGTTCTGAATTAAAAGATATATAATTGATACTCCAGGTTGGATGAAGAATACAATGTGAGCCGAAGCAACCTTACATGTATTGCAGCTACTTTCAATGAATGAATGCGCCTAGTGTTCTATCACTGCCCTTCAATTAGGATAAATAATTAAATTTCAGTGTGTTGTCATATGGTTTACAGGATTTCGGGGTAAAAAATATGAATGCATTTATATACAAAACTGGACAAATAAATATTTAAATCGATCATGACGTAAAAAAAAATTTCCTCAACCGTCGCCCGACGAGTTATTATCAGATCGGGAGGTCGGGAGCTCTTATCTTGAGATATGACCTTGGGGTACAATCAGGTCGGATTCTCAGGAGAGAACTTCTTGGGGTACCACCACATATGGTCTTTTGGAGAATACACCTATGGAGCTCTCACCTCGAGATATGACATATCAGGTACCACCAGATCGGATCCTCACGAGACAACGCATCAGGATACCACCACGTCTGGCCTTTTGAAGAATATACATCGGGAACTCACACCTCAAGATACGACGTCGCGGGGTACCACTAGGTCAGGTTCTCTCGTCTTGGGATACCACAACACCTGGTCTTTTGGAGAATACATCTCGGGGTATGTCTGACCCATTGAATGAAAACGTGCTACGTCGGGTGACCTGCAACCACATAAATAAGTCATAGGGCGTCAGAAATATTTCCGACAAAACCCCTACGATGCTTAAGTCTGGTTGGATGTTCAGGAATTGAGAGCAATGATGTATATAAAGCTGAGAGCTTGTAACTTTGTAAATGTCTGGTAAGTAAAACATACCTGAATATTTATAGGGGAGTTAACGATTAGTATTGGCACATTACCCCGCTAGTGATCAACTTCAGCGGGTATACGACTGACGTTATACCTGAATTCGAACATAAATATCAAATTTAGGAAATAAGATCAATACGCGACCTAACTTTTTAATTTGGACATCTCATTTATACTTTCGATTCAAGTTCTCATCGGAATCTTGACAACACCAAATGGTACCGACATTTGGTTCCGATAACCATTAATCTCAAGAAAAGAAAGAACAAAAGGATAAAAAGAAGCTAAATTGATCTATGATTTTAGAGGACCAATATTTAATTTATACTACTAACATGAAAACATAGCTATTTTCCATGAAAGTAAGATGAGCAAAAGCCAAGAATATCGAATCCAAACGCCAAAAAAATACATCTTTTTAATGCGCTATAGTCTTGTTTAACCACAGTTTTTGAAGCTTGGTCTGATGGAGCCACGAACAGGGATTTTTCCATACAAGATTGAGATGGTAGGGGCCAAGTTTGTTTCTTTGGGTAATTCACGCGTATGTATCTAATTAAATATCAGTATGTGGCAAACGTCTAATAAATATGATACAAGATAGCATTAGAATGGTAGCTAGGATTTTTATTTGAGAAATGATTCATATTGAGATGAAGTGAAATATATTTAAGTTTCTTATAAAGTTACAGGAAATTTGCACTCCCTCCCTGTTTATAATTTTAGCATGGAGATATAAGTGATAAATGCAAAATGGTAGAAGAGGTGAGTGCGAATAACTTTTTGAGATTTGAAACTCAAGTGAATTGTTCAAACAAACCAAGTGTTTTCTTCGAATCAATCAGTACAAATATAATAATTTGTACATGGTGAAGTCGGAAAAATTTTCTTAAACGTTGTACTCATTTTTTTATCTTTGCTCAAAGAGAAAAACTTCACATCTATCTTTTATGCTGCCTTAAAAAGGTTTAGTTGTAATAATAACATTAGTTATTGAACTCTTTTTTCTCAAAACCAGGAGCGGAACGTAACATTATATAGCTATGATATAAGTTCAGTTCCATATGCCTTCAGGGGCATAGCAAGAAGGTAAGACTTGGAGTGATATGATAATACATTCTCCGACTTCACGGGTTCGATTCTCGTATGGAGTATATTCCTCACTGAAATACGGGGGTATGCTCTGAAAGTTAGTCTTTTATATAAGTCATCTCCCCCGGCCCTTACCTACTCGTTTATATCCCTCTATTCAGGGGCGAAACCAGGCTGGGACATCTGGCCTATATAGGGATTAGCTCATTAATAAGCTAATCTTTAAAAAAAAAAAAATTTCGTCCCATAAGCAATAAAACACTGAACAATATTCCTTCACATTTTTTCTTTTTTCATTGTTTCCTACGTAGCTTTGATCAAGCCATGACGACTATTATTATCACCACAACTAGCTATTTATATACAGAATTTTTTTTTTTCCAAAAATGATACTTGTATGAATTATTATTAATTAATAGCTGTAGGGTTGAAAGTCCGTAAATGGATATGTTGGCATATCATATCACCAATTAAGATAAAAACAGAGACCAAGGAAACTTGAAAATCAGTAGCGACGAGTGACAAATAGGAGCAACCATATTTGAGAACATGTTCGTTTTCGGACCTACAAAATATACATACTGAAATTATTTGCATCAAACTATTCTTTTTTAAAAAAAAAAACTCAAAATTATTTTCTCTATATCATGATTTTGAAGGGTTTAACAATGGTACAAACCATCACTCCAATAGCTCTCTTACATATTAAAATTTCTCACAAAAAGGACAAACTTAGTCTCCCGATAACAATTGTAATAGTGAAATTTCGTAACCAATAATGCGACACTCATATATATCTATACACACATGGCAAGTGACAAATATACGTCATGCAAACGCATGGCCTACGTCACACATGCAGCATGTAAAATATTCTTATGGAATAGACCAAAAGATAGAAAAGTTTCGGCTACACAAAATTTGAACTTTTTTTTGGGACTATCAGTATGCGTCTCTCTCAGCAGTAATTTTGAATTCGTAAATAAATCGATTTACTTATTCAGAATCACAGAACAAATATAGTGAGAGCGAAAGAAAATAATAATTATTTCAATAATGCATAATGAAGATTATTTTATGTAATGCAACACTATGATGAGCAAGTTCGCTGCAGCAAGCAGTGGCCGGCGGGCACTGATTATTTTTACACGTCGACAAATATTTTTAATTATTTCGTACAGATATAGTATTTGCTTTATGGGAATCGGAGATTAGAAAGAAATAGGGTCCTGATCGCGTGGTCCACCTGCTTTAATGATGGATGGCTCCGGATACTTTAGAGGGACCAAATGAAGATAAGAGAAACACGAGAATGTATAATAGAAGGGATTTCAAAGCTAATTCATGGATCAATTTCATTATATTGAAATCTACTGCTGAATTGGCCTTTGAAACCAATCAACTTAAAAGTTGTAGTTTTGTATGAACAAAAACAAAGAAGAGAAAGTAGGCACATGGGAATCCCATAATGGAGCATAATCATTATTGACACCAGGAAATTTGCAAAAGTTTATACTGAGAAAATGGAACGAAGAGTACAGAAAAATTGTGAAAATTTTAGGGAGAATACGTTGCCAAAAACGATGAGAATAGGCATTGCATTTACGTCGAATAATAATTGCTGAAAGGGCCGTAAAAATCTTAACTCAAAGCGTGCCAGTGTCTTAGATACATTAGGCCATATGGTTGCCGCTGTTGAGTTGTTCACTGCTTGCATGATTTTGGGTGTGAAATGATAGCCCTTCCTAGGTACCATTATGAGTTGGATGCTTGGCTGTGTTCGGTCTACGGGATGATATGTAGTGGGATAGAATTACTAACAAATAGCGTGATTACGAAAAGGATTGATTTTGATATAAAATAATGATTGATACATTTTGATTCGATCGATTAGATTTTGGATAAATGTTTAAATTACAATTTTAACATTCATAAAAATTAATAAATATAATAAAAAGAAGATGAAGAATGATAATATTGTGAGATAAATAGTTAAATATTTTATTGATACGAAATAAACGTGTAATGATTTGATTGATACGAGATAAATAATATTCTAGTCGAACATGATATACGATATAATTAAAATAGGATAATTAATACTATACTGAACCAAACGAATATGTAGAGTCAATTTACCATTTACGTTTTACAAACGTAAACATCAAATACCTAACATCTTTAATAATTCAACATTTCTATATGTGTGGAGTACCATGTTAATTTGGTGAGAATCTTTCCCTTTGCTTGTGTACAGAAATATGTTATTAATTGTTTAATATTATCCACATTCTTCAATTGTAAAAAACTCTTTAATTTAATTACATTTATATGAAAAAGTTATACTTGTATGTTGCTATTTCTACATATATGGGAAATATATTTATATAATAATGGAATGTGGATCATGTATCCACATTCAATATATAGCGTAAATAATTTTGGAGTGTGAAAGAGCTTACCCGTCGTGATCTTTTTCGTACATGAAATTCCCAAAAAGGAAAGAAGAAACTGAAATAAGTTATCTCTCTACATATAGAGACCAGATGCTTTGAAAGAAAATGGAAAAAGATAAGAAAGTAACTGGACCTTTGCTACGTGAAATAAAACAAACTTGCATGACTTTTAAAAATACAAAATGTTTGGTTTGAGGGCAATAATCATCCATTTTGTTTCATGTCATAGACTAATTTATATACCTAGTTAATATATTTTAAAAAGTATGATCTTAACTTATTCTCATAGAATATATATATATATATATATATGATTTATCCGGAGGAGAGATCGAGTTTCAAGAAATAGTGAATGGTCTTATCAATACACAAATATATAACTCCCAAGGAATTTCAATCGTGCTCATATTCATCAGTGTAAGAAAGAATGGGGTTCAAGCTTTCCCCAGCCCCTTTTCATCAATGGACTCCTGACGTACGAAGGAGTGCGGTTCGTTCGAGAAATCTCGACATCTCTATCTATCTATGAGATGTATGGATTTTTCAAAACCCCATGGATATGAAGAAGAGAAATGCTATCCTCACTCGGACCAAGACAGAACTTTGACTTGTTCAAATAACAACTAAGGTGGAGCAGGGTTAGGAACGACAAATCTCTTTCTAATAAACAGATCCATTTTTCAAGTTCGTTATTACAGGTAGTTCCTACAAAGGATCTGACTCTTGACGATACAATACTTGAATTCTCGACGCAGATGCTACGAGCTCAACAAAACTAAGCCGAGTATATGATATATCGGTTTTCCACTCTAAAGTTCAACACTGGATTGGGGGCCTTATCACTCATTCGTCTTTTGGGCTGAGTTGGGTGGCGGCCCAACTGCATAGCTTGAAAGGTTACATCTACCCGAAGAATTTTTGTATGACTTAAAATTATATCATTGGGAGAAAAAATTTCTCATTGAGAAAAGGTTGCATCTAATGAAAAACTAAACCACTTTGCATGTATCACTATGTATTTAGACTTTCTAACTGATGGGAAGATTGCCTTTTTTGGATATTTTATTAAGAAAAAATGAATATGAAAACAAAAAAAATGATTTTTTTACTTTGAATTAAAAAGCTGAAATGGAAGATGTTACCTAGGCCAAAGCAAGCTGATGGTGGTAATATTATAGGAGCAGCCGACGAGCTAGTCACCATGTCGAGGACCTCGGGCACGTCGGGACTCGGGAACTGGAGAGTACGTACGTATACCTGTAACCAACGAACACTCGTCAGAGGGCGCCGGAAGTGTGTCCGACGAAGCCCCTCTGATGCTTAAGTCAGTCGTGCGCGCGAGAGCAAATGAGAGCAAATATAACTGTGTGCGAGAGTGTGCAAGAATGAGTGAATGAATGTAAGAGAGCAAACCTGGGGGTATTTATAGAGGGGCTAAGTCGTTAGAGGGGAGTGCGGATATCTCGGGTGGGCGAGATCTTCTCCGTGATTTTCGGGGATTTTGTTAGGCACACAAGGAAAGTCGTATCATCCTCGGATTCTCTAAAGAAGGAAACAAGTATCGTATCTGGATCTTCTAAAGAAGGAAAGACGTACCCAGAAAGGATTCTTCAGTACGTCGGGTCGGGGTCCTCGGGAGCTACCCCGAGCTCAATTGCTTCCTCGGTACCCTAGCTCCTCTCCACGACGTAGATACTCGGGCGCCTCCCGAGGCGTGGCTCCCGAGAAGGTCTCAAGGCCTCGGCCAGGATTCCCGAGCTGCGCGCGTGCTCCTTAGTTGCTCTCGCCTTAGACGATGTAGGTAGTGAAGTGCTCGGTCCTCGGGTTCCGAGGTGATTATGGGGGCATCAACATTCATAATTTATTATTCATTTTAGATTTGTTGAATTTTTGAACCTCCCACCCTACTCCCTACCCATCAATGTGTATGTGTGTATATATACATATTGACGAGGACACAAACTAATTATAATTTATGTTGTCCGAGATCAAATTCATTTGCCTTAATATAGTTTAATGAAGTCTATTTTGTGAACTTAATGTAAGGGCAATTGATTGATGAGGCAAACAGAATCAATGTCTCCGCTGGAGTCATTTGCATACGTATCCATCCACCCATGAATAAAAAACTGGGCTATATTTTAATTATTTGGTGCCGTGTGGAAGATAGTGAGGATGTGGCTCATTAAAGCTAAGGAGGATGTGTTTTTGGTCTTATCCACAAACGTGTGTCTTCATTCAAACTTCATGAGGCTCTTGTCTGCTCGTTATCCCTTTCTATCCATATATAGCAGCTTACACATGAACTTGCCAAATATTTCCTTAGATTCTGCTAAGAGACCAGTTCCCTCAGCAAAGTAGAAAGAAAGGAGGACTTCGATTCGTCACATATCAATAATGATTTCAATCAGGTAACAGTGGCTAGCTAACTTTTCTAGTCATATATACTGAATTGGTCCACTAAAGCTTTGTATTTCTCGAGTTATTTGCATGTTTATTTGTCTGATTATTTTCGGCATTTTTTGGTCGAATGCAGAAGCTTATAGTTGATTTGGTGGAGAAGATTGGTGTGTGTGTGGTATGGCTGGAAGAATAAGGCGATGCATGATGCTGTGTTGCGCCAAGAATCCTGTGGTAAAGTTATGAATCCGAATTTAATTTGATTGGTGGGGTAGGGATTCATCTGATTAAATTGTTGGGCCAATTTTCTGTCCTTTATGCAAGTAGCCCAATTATGGTGGGCCAATAATACATATACAATCCACGGTTCGAACATCCTCGATTTTGTTTTTTCTTTAAAATAAGTTATTCTGAATATTGATGTCACTTATTTAACAAATGATTTTGACTAATCCAGAGCCTCATTGACATATATTACAAATTAATTATTCATTAAGGTAGCAGGCAAAAATTCCTTTGTAAAATGCTTTTAATAAAAAATTAAAAATTCTAGTTTTGTATGGGTTGTGGGCCCTGTGATTTTTTTCTTACTTAAAAGGGAATATCCCTTGCAAACCTTTTTTTTTTCTAAAGATATGAATTTTACTGGCAAGTAACAAAATATAAGTAAAAGTTATCATCCACTGGGGAAAAGACCAAGATTTATTGTCAGTCAGGACGCAAGATCTTAAATAGAAAAAAGGTCGATGCACTAGATTTGGCCTCTCATTAGGCTTAACGCACAAGTTTGACATTATTTATTTATTTATTTTTTAAAAAAATTAATCTATTAATAGATTTCTGTATAATTCAGAGGTCCCTTGACCCATACAATTTTTAAATCGATGTATGCATGACTAGATAGGGGTCGGGAGAGAGTACTTATATAACGAACTAACTCTCGGAGCATATCCACAATATTACAGTGGGCAATATGCTCCACGAGAAACAAGATTGATATTATTGATCCCAAATTGGTTTGTGTAAAGAGAGAAAGAAATTAGAGAGGAAAACTAATATAATTTAATTTAATTTAATTTACACTAATGGAATCGAAAGGTTGAGGCCACGTTCGCTTGGCCAAGGGGCCAATTACCATCACAAGTTTTCCTCTACTGACGGTTGACTTGCCTTTCATCAACGTACAAGCCATTATTGAATTGCCCACCCAACTTTTTATAAAAAGTATAATCCAACTTTTTGACATTTCAACTAGTTCTTAAGAGAAAGATTAGCGTAGAACTAGGATAAGGCTATGCACCTTTTGAATTTTGATTGCATTTCACATATAGAAAAAAACCTGGATATAGATCTAGTGTTAGACACTCGTATGAATTTCTAAGTGATTCATGTATATACTGGTTAGTTAGTTGGAAGTCATGTCTCATAAAATTGAACAGTAGATGGTCTAATGCAGTTTTAATCTATAAGCTAATTTATGTATGTTCTTGATATATAGTATGGCAAAAGTCGGATTAATTTTATAGTTTCTTTTATTTTTTGTTTAAGTTGAGTCATAATCCTGTTTGAAACAATTATTTCTTCATTTGGTTTTTAAATGTTTGAAAGGACATTCAGAAATATAATATTACAATATCACACAAAAATATGATACCCAGTTTCTATAACTTTAATTTAAGGTACACTGGTTATCAACCCTTACAGGATAAGGTTGTTTTTAAGTTATGATTTCGAATAATGTAAGGTGAATATGAAAAGTTAGACCTGATGTCATGTCATAATAATAAAATTTAATCTGATATATACCATAATAAAAAGATCGGCGACTAAATCATTCTCTTTTTGTTAAGGTCGTCGGATATTATTCAATTCATTCCAATTCATTACACATAGAATCATAATTCGACTCATATAATTTTAAATCGAGAATATGCGTGGATTGGTAGGGCCATGAAGGAGAGAACTTACATAACAGAAGGAGTGTCAATTTGGGTAGGTTCGAGTCGGGTTGGGGTAAAATTAACAACAAAAATTCTAACCCAAACCCGATTCGAACCTGAAAAATCTCAACCCTAACCTGGTTTTTTGAGGATCGACTCGGATTGGGTTATCGGGTTACTGTTAATTTGGGTGAGTCGGGTGGGTTCGGGTTGGGTTGGGATAAAAAGCAACAACAAAAAGTCTGACCCGAATCCAAACCAACCTGAAATGTCTCAACCCGAACCCGACCCGAACATGAAAAATCCCAACCCTAACCCGGTTTTTTTCGGGTCGACTCAGGTTGGGTTGCCACCCTTACATAACAGGCCGATCCCATAATATTTCAGTAGGAAATATGCTTCGCAAGAGAATCAAACTCGTAAATCGGAGAGGAGAATCTCACGTCATCTTAAATCTTACCAACTCGTCTGTGTTCCTATGGTCAGTAATGGATATTTTATAACTTATAAAGTGTGAAAAAATATGGAATCAAATTACTGCTCAAAGAAAGGACGCCAATAATGGACATTTTATAACTTATAAAGTGTGAAAATTATGGAATCAAATTACTGCTCAAAGAAAAGGACGCTTGTGCACTAATTTGGGAGCTTTTTACTCGTAATCCACCATCCCCACAAGCAGTGTCCAATATCCATTTCAACTCACAATGATTTAATTCTAGCAATAAATACGATTATCCAAATTTGTATTGAGGACATATTAACCATGGTTTAGACTTTTGTTACGCGCATTTCTCTTAACCATGATTAGATGACGCTATAAAGGCGTGACTCTAGGCCTTCATTTAGGACACAAGAATAATCCCATTACGTCCTCCGGGTTTGGTTTCATCCACAAGTCAAAAGCCTTCTTCTGCAGGCAATCCTCCCCAGGTCCGCCTCCCTAAACAGATTTCCTTATCGAAGATCTGAGCCATTTTTTCGGTGATAACTTGTCAGTTTAGATAATCGAGATCTTTTTAGATTAGTTTTTACTGTGTGGATAGATGATCCAATGTTTGATCGTTTGCAATTGTTTACCAGAATTGATGAGAACTATGTGATTTTTTCAAAGGATGTATTTACATAGTTGTCTGGGAATTTGTAGATGATCTCTGGTGGATGAACCGGTGAGGTGAATTTAATCATGAAATTTTTTTGCAGAAAGAGGAAATGGCGAAGGACACATTTGAGGAAGCCATTGCAGGCCTGCAGAAGCTTCTCAGGTATTGCCACTTCCGGCTCCTTTTTTCCTCGGGATTTTCACCTTTCAGTTTTCAGAAATTTGGGGATAAGAATTTAACTCTGGAATAACAACTGCTCTACCTATGATGTTTTCCAAATATTATAAATAAAGTTGTCTTTTTTTTTTAATTTAAGAAGATAATTTGTTTTTTTCCATATTGACTGGACAAGCTAGTTGGTCAGTTGTATTCTAGTGTAAGCTTAAAATCCCGAGGCACATGCTTGGGTGTTTCTGGCGCAATTGACGGCACAAAAATTTACCGGATAATTTTTAGTTCTTAAATATATTAAAAATAATGGGTAATAATATGCTATAGTTATATTTTAAATAAAAACTATATTTTTTTATAATTTCAAAATAAATCCAGGTCGCAGACATGTGATATGATATTCCCAACGACAATATTTTACAATAAATAGTTGCTTTTGTCCCACAACTACAATGGATAAAATATATTTTCTATAACTTTAATCGATAAGTTATCAAATTAATCTGCCTTTCTTTTGTACATCTTATATCCATGTACATGATATACGATGGATATTCTTTCATGAAGGTTATATTTAATCCAATAGAGTGTCATATCGGCATGATGAATTACTTACAGTTTTCGTTAAAGATCTTAGAAAGAGATGTATATTTAAGTATTTATTAACTGAATGGGGACCCATTTGAGTTTCTTCTTCTTGTTTTCTTTTGAAGAATTTAATTTAATCATATATTTCAATTGCAGTGAGAAAGACGAGCTGGAGGGCGTGGCCGCCGCAAAGGTGAGGCAGCTGACGGCGGAGTTGGGGGGTGGCGCAGCCTTAAAACACTCTGACCCGGATGAGAGGTTACGGGCCGGGTTCCATCATTTCAAGAAAGAGAAATACGAGTAAGTACATTAACTAATAATTGGATTATCCGAGAATAAAAGAGTCCGTAAAGTTTCGTACTTAGTGCAAAGGTTTTGGAACCTAATCCGCAGAAAGAGGAGATTCTCGGAATGTGCCCGCTAAAAAAGATTAAAAATACTTATCAGTGTTACCTACAATATTTCACCTTTTCCTTTTCTTTTTTTTTCTTGTATCGGTGGACGATTCACCTTTCTCATTCTCATCATATGGTTTTAAGGTTTCTTAAGATAGGTTTTACGGGGCTAATTGCTTCGACTCACTTTGAGATCAGTCGTAATGGTTCCGTTTTTAAAAAATTATAGGATTTGGGTTATGTGCATGTACCAAATCTCAGGGGTGTCGATTCGGGTGGGTCGGGTGAGTTCGGGTCGGGTTGGATAAAAATTTTAAAAAAATTCCGAACTCGAACCCGAACCAACCCGAAATGTATCAACCCGAACCTGATTTTTTTCGAGTGGTTCAGGTCGGGTTTTCGGGTTGATTACATTTCAATGTTAAATTGGATGGATCGGATGGGTTCGGGTCGGGTTGGGTAAAATTTTTTTAAAAAATTCTAAACCCGAACCAACCCGAAATGTCTCAATCCGAACCTGATTTTTTCGGGTGGTTTCAGATCGGGTTTTCGGATTTGGTCAGAATTTGACACCTCTAACTCGTAGAGAGTGCTACGTCTGATTTTTTTACACGTGGTTTGAAGTGCTATTATATATCGTGGTTTTGCTATTTTGATTTGTTTTTGGGTGTTTGTGCAATTAGACAATTTTTATAAAACAAGTGGTGGTGGTGGGGTGTTTGGGGGTGGGGGCTCTATCTAGTAACCCACCGTTGAATGTGACATTTTCTATTTGCTATTCTACTTGCACAGGAGGCATCCTGAGCTGTATGGTGAACTTGCGAAAGGCCAAAGTCCTAAGGTAAGATAAGAATAATAATTGAATATGGCTAGATTTGAACAACAAAAGATTTTAGTGTTTTACCAGTAAAAAATTATAAGATATAAGTTTTTATAAAAAAATTTCAAAATATTTTTTATGGATCACTCTTTCTGAAAATCCTATTTCAAACTCCAATAGACTATGCATAGTAATTGAATATATTTTTATAAAATAATTGTTCAAATATATTTTTATTATTAAAATAATTTTGAAAACGTTATTTTACTAACTGATATATATTAATGATTGAACACGCAGTTCTTGGTATTTGCCTGCTCCGACTCCCGACGTGTGCCCTTCCCACATCCTAAATTTTCAACCAGGGGAGGCCTTTGTTGTCCGAAACATTGCTAATATGGTCCCACCATTTGACAAGGTAAAATACATTTACTACCCTAATATCTTAGTTTATTTGGCCAAACTTAAAGGACTATCTAATAATCTATAATCTATAATCTATAATCTACACACACACAGAGTGTATATATATATAGAGTACAGACACACACAAACACATGTATAACGTGGAATAGCGTTACCGAGTAATGTGACGTGGAGAAGTTATCTATTAAATCAAGCTATGGAACATGGAGTTACTAGAGTTTATCTCAAACTAATAGAATAGAGATACAAATAAATCAAAATCGTCAATTATATTTTAGAAACGAGAAAAAGTGGAACCCAAGGGCAACTCAAACCGTGCAGGGAAGTGTTCTTGCACCCCATTTGGTGCAAGGCTTTTATTTTTATTTTCGACTTTTTATATTTATTTTTTAATTATTATAAATAACTGATATATAATGTTATATAATATAATATAATTTAAAAATATATAATATAGAGGAAAATTAATTATATAATAATTTTAAAAACATAATTACTATTCTAATACAAATATACAGTTTCTAATTAAAATTCAAAACACAACTACGTAATTTTAATTTTCATGTTCTATATATAATTCTAGTTAAACAAAAAATTGATAATATGATTTATTACTAATTTAATTGTGTCATTATTATAAAAAATCTAAATACTATTATTATAGTAATTTATTTCTAGTATAATATATAAAAATTTAACATTATTATATTGTTAAATTAGTAAATCGATATTAACTAGAAGATAAGAAATAATGCATATAAAATAAAATGGAATATTTGAGAATTTGATAATATTATTTTTAGTGTAAGATTTTGATGAATGGATTCGAGATGAATAATATATTTGATGCAAAAATTACATCGTTTTAGTGCATAAAGTTATACCAAAATAGATCCATATGACCTAACAATTGTGGTCAACAAATATCTCGAATAAAACATTTAAGCATCGCCAACTAATACCGTCGGTTGATTTTATATTTTAAAAATTTTAAATAAATAATAAATGTATTTGCAATTTGAAATATTTCATTGATGTTTCTTCGGATTTGACGAAAATTTGTTAATCCAAACTGCAAGTATGATTTTTATTTAATATATTTTATAGAAAAAAGAGATTATTTTGCCTATTCTTTTCATAGCAGGTGTTTTCTAAGTTCTAATGAAAATTATCATGAATACATTTTATTATAGAGAGATATATAATCTGCCTTATTATCTTTGTCGGTACATAAAATTGAGTTAACTAACTCTTTATTAAACTTTGACGGACTTATACATATTGCGTGGAGTGATAAAAGTCGCATAGAACTTTTATTGACAATGCGACAATTTCATTTATAAATATTTTCTTATCAGAGAGACCATTAGTCACAATTTTTCTTCTGCGTTTGTTGTCTGAATTGTTACATCTAACAGATAAAGGATGTCATGCTTTAATTTCGACTTATGCTAAAATCTCACTACCAGCATGCACGAATTTGAATGTGTCCTTAATTTAGATATTTCTACTCGTGGCTAACTAATCTTAATGAATTAACAAATTTTTAATTTACTTATTAACTGCAGACAAAGTATTCTGGAATGGGAGCGGCCATTGAATATGCAGTGGTGCACCTAAAGGTGATTATAATATTCAATCTACTTTCCTCTTTTGATATGGCCAAGTTCGGGAACCAGATGTAATAAAATTCTTTTAGTTTGTTTTAGAAACTCTGCTGTTTGAACATAATGATTAATGGAATCCAGATTCGCATAACAAATAAATAAATAAAATTGAAAAGTTTTTCGTTTAAATAATATATTATTTATTTGTAATATTATTTAGGTGGAGAATATTTTGGTTATTGGACATAGCTGTTGTGGAGGGATAAAGGGGCTTATGTCCATTCCTGATGATGGAACTACGCAAAGGTTAGCCTAATATGTATATCATAATATTCTTATTATTTGCGTTTTAGCCCTATTATACAACATATATATCTTTGACTTACTTTATTTTCTTCCCACAAATCACTGCCATTTTTATGTCTTTTGTCGCGTAACAATGCAATCTATGTCAAATGATTGTATATCTTTATTATTTATTATTTATTAATTATCAATATATCCACCATCGAATAGATATAGACAGAGATATATGTTTTGTGAGAAGTACTAACACAATGATTTAATAAAACAACTTAAATACGTAGCCTGAAGTCGTAAAAAATCAGAATTAAATTATGTCGATAGTGACTAAAATGTAAAAAACTCAGAACATCAAAAAATGTGATAGTATAAGTGATAAAATCCCATAAAAAAATATTGGACAAAAAAATTGGATTTTCCCATCATTACAGGTAAAAATTAGTTGTTAGCTCTCAACCATTTCTGTAGTTGCAAATTCAAGAAAATGTGTGAGGTTGATGCGAACATGGTGAATATATATGCAGTGATTTTATAGAAGAGTGGGTCGCCATTTGCAAGAACGCCAAGTCCAAAGTGCAATCAGAACACAAACATTTGGATGTCACTGAACAGTGCACACAGCTTGAGAAGGTAGAATCCGAACACTTTCATCTCTTCTGTTCCATCATAAATCTAAGAGTTATCAAAATTACGGCTTTTCGTGTCTTCTCAGGAGGCGGTAAACGTATCACTTGCGAACCTGTTAACCTACCCGTATGTAAATGAAGGCGTAGGGAAGAAGACCCTGTCATTGAAAGGAGCACACTATGATTTCGTGAACGGTAAATTCGAGTTCTGGAATCTCGAGTCTTAGGGATGCCGAATATCCTTTGAAGTTTGATCATAATTTCAATAATGTAACGATTCTTGAACACTCGTGATGTAAATTTGGTCAGTCTAGCGATGTTTCGTGACCAAAAATAATCCGAAGTTTGCTTGCATCCCATGTATATTTGGGGAGCAAGTTTCTTGCTTTTTTGAGGGTATTATTAGAGGACCATTGCTAGTAACTGCTGTGCTGCCTACTTATTCTGGGTAGATTTCGTGTCAATATTGAACTTTGAATTAAACTTTTGCCATATAGTCGAATGAGCTGTCATTTGTTTAGTTAAGCTAACTACTTGTTCAGTTAATATAGAAATCTTTCAAAATGAAGACCAGTATTTTCCAATCTTTTCTGTGATTACGGAAATAGATTCTAAGAATAAATGGTAAGTTGGTAACTTCAACCATGTAATATAATACCTCAAATGTCAGGCCCCGTGCTAATTACTAACAATTAACACATAATAAGCGCATAAACACGGAAGCTAAAATCAGGGCTTAAAAATTTTTCGAAATACTATGGGCATGAACTTCAAATCCTACATTCAAAATATTCAATACTCAAAATATGAGTTAACTCAAACTCATACAACAAGTAACCACAAAACATCTATTCAAAAGACAGATCCCCTAATACATGATAACACGGGGCATCCCCCGGTTCAATACATATCATAAATAAACTGGGACTCAGGGATGCGGGGATCGACCAGCTGAACTTCCACTCTGCCCAGCTAGGTTACCTGGAACTCCTGCAAATGGGTAACGCAGACCCAAACAACAAAAGCAGGAAAAGAAATACGAGGTCAAGCCTCAGTACGAAGAGCTATCAAAGCAGATAAACATGCAACATGCTATAAATCAATGCTATGAATGCATGAGGCTGTCAAGGACATCGGTAAGCAAAACCAGCGCATCAACTGGCAGTCAAAATCAAATCGCCTCTATACCACGGTCTATCAACCGGGAAATCATCGGTCCGTGATCATCGGGGCCCGTCAGCCCATCACAGCTCGGTGGTAGACACTCGAATCCGGTAGTCACCACTCCGACGATAGCGTTGGACTTTTCGGGCACGACTCAACAGCCGGCCAGTCACAACGTGGCACCCAATCAGGTAATCAAATCAATCTGTAATTCAGGCTCAAGATGTATGCATGAATGCCATTCAATAGTCATGCTCAATACATACTATGCATAACGTAAAACAGTATACACGTTCAATCAAAACAGTAACTGATTCACGTAGGCACAAATCCATAAAGCCACCGATTTCACAACATTGAATAATAGGCATGTTCAAGCTCAACTGCCAAGAGCTGCTCAATTCGTACCTCAATTCCTCAATTTACCTAACAGATTCTCCTGGCTCAAATCACGCAGCAGGAACTTCCTGGAAGCTCAAATCTGTTACAACATAGCTAAAATCTTAGCTCAATCTCATCATAAGTACGCTAATCCTACGGCCAGAAGTCTAATTCAATTCCTACACTTCTACGCAGGCATTAGCTACAAGAACAGAGCTCAATTCTACGAAGAATGCTCACCCAAAAGCTCACGCTAGCAGAAGAACGCACGCACAGGCTTATCTCTAAAGCTTCGAATTCCAGCAGCTTCGCGTTTCCACTTCCAGCGCAATTACAACGTCTAAAAAGGGTAGCAAACTAAAGAGCTAAGCAAGGGGAATCCAGCGCCACTAAGATTTCCAAAAACAGAGGCTGGAATCAACGGGAAAAAGGCAATAGAACTCGACGGTGAACAGTAGCTCGACGAGGGTTTGGGGAAGAAGAGATAAGAAATATCTGGCTCAAAATAATTCTAAGTGTCGATTAACACTTCTATAAATACCTCTTCAAACCTCGTCTGCTGATTCACCAAGATCTATCGAAGAAATCAGCAGAAGTCTATCAGCAGCAATTCTCTCGTTTCCCTTCGTAAAATCAGCAGCAACAACCAACAAAAGCAATCGCTCATACACTTTAAAACGACACCGTTCCAACTTATCAAAACGACGCCGTAGCGTTAAACCAGCTGCCAACAGCTCTCGCAAGCAAAACAACCAAAAGCTGGTAACAGCTCTCTCTTCAAAACAATGCATCTGCTGGTCGCGTAAAATCTCTCAAAACGACGACGCATCTACTAATCCAAACGACGTCATTTAACACACGTAAGCAAATATGCTAACAGCTGATCTCTCAAACGAAAAGCTCAAAACGCAGCGTTTCCACTAATTCAAACGACGCCGCTTCTCAACGCTTTCGCACAAGCGCGCCTGCTGATCAGCAGCAACCATCGCAACGCAAACTACCAGCAGCAAGGAATACGTCACGCCTACGACATCAAATCTATCGACAGCTCTTGCGAATAGTTCTCAAACCATCTGCTGATCTCTTTTCACAAGCGCATCTGCTGAATCAATAGTCAACGCTCCAAAATGTTGACTAACACGCGTCACTTCCTCGCTCAATCTCACGCTAATCGCGATGTCTGCCAGCAGCAACTTCAATTCGCACCAAAGCCAGCAGATCTTCATGCGTCACGCTGATGTCACCATATCTGCTGATTCCAATTCCACCATCAGGAGCTACAGCAACTTGCTATTAACAGCTTTGCACCAAAATTGCTACGATAAAATTCTCCAAAATTCCACGCAACATTCGAAAACAGCAGGAACTTCAATCCTTTCGCAAATTCCTCAAAACACACGTGATTAATTCCAAATCAAATCAATTAATCACTAATCTAACTTCTCAATCCTCACATCAACGGTTTATAAAATACACTGATTTCTTTTACACCATCAGATCAATGCTACACAAAGAGTAAGGTCGAATAAATTGGCGAAGTGAAGATTAAAATGTTACGTCTGAAAATAATAAAAAATGAAATCCTTTTCGGATCTAAATATATTATGACTACCACTTCACCCGCCAAAATTTACGGCTTCAAAGGAAGAGCCGGTGTGGCTGGGGCAACCTGTGGGTTTGGGTCGTGGTGTTGGGCCCTATCACTCACGGCCCACGATTCAAATAATATATCCTCTCACAGCCCAACTTTGCAACGTGGAATCTTTCTTTTTGTTGCTTCTCATTTGGATTTCCCAGGATGGTAATTCGAAAGTTTTTTATACAAGTTAACGATATATTTGAACTTCACGAGTCCACAGTTTATCTTAGAAAATATGTTACTGGAGAATGATTATAATTAGTTTTCGACAATCTTTTGTATACATATTACATTTATATATATGAAGGTTAACTGCGATTAATTAGATAAAACTCCATTTGGACATGTATTTATGTAACATTTCGTCAAGTGTTTCTTACAAAAATTTTATTAGAGTTTACATTTTTTAAGAATAAATATCAGTTTTGAAACCCATTTTGTACAAAATAATTTTTACTTAGATAACTCATATTTTTCCTATTATCAAATCTCAAAAGTTCTCTCAAGTTTTTTTTAAACATTATAATAGGAGAAATTAAAAAAAAGTTTCGGAAACATTTTACATTCGTTTTTCCAAACACATACTGATGTAACCGAATTTTTCTAGTCGGAGAGCTGTTTGTCACCACGTCTGATCGTAAGGTCCGGAGTCGGGAGATCTGGAGCTCTGGAGGTCTGGAGGTCTGGAGTTCTGGCCTCAGGGGATGAGCTTAGGGAGATCTGGAGATTTTGAGCTCTGGAAGGTAGTTTCTCAGGATGCCTGCAGCCACAAATCACAAGTCAGAGGACGCCGGAAGTGTGTCCGGCGAAGCCCCTCCGATATTTAAGTGCTGGGGGAGAGTGAATGCGAGAAGAATGTCCGTCCAGAATGAGGGAGCATACCTGGTATTTATAGAGGGGCTAGGCGGTTGGGATGAACATATCATGGCGAATATTCGACAACAGCGGGTATCTCGGGTGAGATACTCTCCGCGATCCTCGGTAAGATCTTTCGTGATCCTCGGCGATCTTGTCGTCTAAATAAGGAAAGACGTATCGTCACTGGATTCTTTAAATAAAGAAAGACGTATCCGGGTTGGAGTCTGATAGATATGACACTGTCCTCGGGAGACACTCCCGATCTGAGCACAAGTCCTCGGGTGATTCCTCGAGCTTAGCGGCATGGTAATCTCGGGTTAAGAGGTCTTCCTACAAGAGATGATGTCACCTCGGGTTAAGAGGTCTTCCTGCAAGAGGTGATGTCACCTCGGGTGAAGAGGTCTTCCTGCAAGAACTGAGGTCTACCTGCCAGATCTTCCTGGAAGAGCTGAGGTTTTTTTGTCAGATGTCTTTCTGCCCGTGGTCTTCCTGCCCGAGGTCTTCTTGGAAGAGTTGAGGCCCAAGATAGAAGATCACCAGTGACGTTTTTGTTTTTAAGAGGAGCACTTTCATCGAGTCCGAGATGAAAATTAATAGTGGTATAACATATTTTACATTTCTTTTCATTTTTAAAATTTAAAATGTTTTCAAAATGTCAAATAGAACCGTAACAATAAGAATATGCTTACACTGATCCACTCCTTGCACCGCTAATAAATGAACGCGTGCTATATGAATTAGTTGTGGTGTAACATAGGTGCTAGACCCATAATTCATGACGAAAGTTAAATCACTTTTCATCGGATTGCAGTTATTCGAATAATTTTAAACGAAAATAGTAAATAAAAAAAACTTTCAATTATGTTTTTTGAAATTCTTCTAAAGAAGATAAGTAGTTATTGTTATTGACTAATAGTAAAAATACATTTTCTCTCGATGATTTTTGAATATATATTAAAAACTTATATCTGACTATCTCACAGATCATATGTGAAAGCATTTCCCGTGGACCTACTTATTCATATTTTTAAACATGTTATAAACCAATAATGTTTATTAAATGGTAAGAAATCCTATAATTATTTTTACAACTCTTTCGTTTTGAATATATCATCTAAATCTTTGACACAAGAACACATTATTTAGAACCAAATCTTTAGTATACGAGTAGATATTTATGTCAAAAATTGTACATTAACACACACGATAGCAGAATCATAGCAATAAATATAGTAAGAATTCAGAAGAAACAATTAGATAATGGAGAAAAGAAAACAAGAAGAAAGAAAACATGGAGAGTTGAAAAATGAATTGAATAATGGGGGAAGAAATGGAGGAGCGGTGTCCCCCCCAAGAAATCTGCCCCTCTCTGTATTCTACAAGTGTGGTGGCCCCGCCCCCCCTTTCCCAACGTTTCTTCTTCCTCTTATTGATTCTTTCCTTCCCTTTGCTCCATTATTAGTACTTGGTGCCATTGATTTGTTGTAACAAACGCCCCCCACCTTTCCACCTTCCAACCAAACTCTGACCATTGTATTCATTCTCTTCCACTCCTACCTCATTTCTCCTTTTATGTTGCTTTTCTTTCGTGGGTTTCTTCTCTTTCATCGGATGATCTGATCAGAGTTTTCTTTATTCTTGATAATCCCGTGAGGTAAAAAAAAAGTGTTGATTTTCATTACTGTCATCTTCTCTTTGGAGTGGGAATCTGAACTTTTGTTTGCAGGATCGAGAAGGATTCACTTTCTTGAATTTGAAGCAAAGGGACTGTCTTTGAAGGTGATGTTTATCTTTTTGAAGTGGTTTCAAGTGTATGCAGGAATATGTGGAGCTTTAATTCTGAAACATAAAAGTATGCTAATCTGCGGTTTTTTCTGGTCCAACTGTTCTTGTTTTGGTGAAAACTGTTTATGGATAATCAATGATCAAATGCCATTCCGTTGATTAGTTTATTTGAATTTCATTTTGATAGAATCCATGCTCGGATTTGGCAGTGAACCGATAATAGGAGGTAATAAATAGTGAAAATGGGTAGTCTAATGTGATGCATCTTGACTTAGTAATTAATGATCATATGGGTGAGAAAGAGACGGAGAATGCTCACTTCTCTCGTTTTTTGCAACACTTCTATGTGGTTCAAATAAGTCATCAAATTTGCCTAAAAATCACGCTTCCTTCTTCAGAGGTGCATATATTTGTAGGTATACGCACTCCACGATGTTCAGAAACAAATCCAATGCTGCAGTGCCTCATTTTTTTGGTAGTAGCCATTTCCAGTTTCCTGCTGATGCCCCAAATCAGCTACAGTTATGTGTAAATGGTGAGTTTTATCATCCGTTAATTCATGACCAATTGACTGGTTTATGCGATCATATGGTCATTGTTTTTGTTTCTGGATTAGTTGTTGTAATCGAATCTAATTTGTCATGATGAAAAGTTGACAAAAAAGCCAGCGTTTACGACAAGAATCCGGTGTCTACTGGTTTAAGGTTGTCTTACGATGATGATGAACGGAACTCGACCGTTTCTTCCGCAAGTGGAAGCATAGCAATTGGGTCATCCATGTTTTCGTCTCTGAACGTTGATATCGAAAGGGAATTTGATCAAAGTAGAAAAGAACTTGAACATTATGTGAGAATGCAGGTACTCGAAATCCACTCCATGCATTAAAATGTCCATTTACTTCGACCTAAAGGTCCAAAATGTACTGTTTACTCACAACAGAAATGAACTCTATGCTAATCTTGAAAGCCCCATTTTTGTTTCAGTTTGTGCTAAATTACATTAATTTTGAGCCCATCATATTGCATCATGAACAGGAAGAGAATCTGTTACAAGGTCTACGAGAAATAGGGCAGAGACATATCACTTCATGCCTAACTTATGTAGAGAACAGCTGTATAAAGAAGTTGCATCAGAAAAACCTCGAGTTGGAGACTGTTACTTGCAAAAACAACAAACTTGTCGAACTTACGAAACAATTGACGGCCGAAGCTCAGAATTGGTGCAACATTGCTAAGTACAACGAATCAGTCGCTAACGCCCTGAAAACCAGTCTTGAGCAGGCAATGCAACAAGGTTCTAATCAACGAAGCATAGTCGGAGAGAATGATGTTGATGATGCTGCCTCGTGTGTTGATCCGAACAATTTTCTCTGCAATTCAGGTGAGCGTGAAAGATCTAATTCAGTATGTACTAATGCTCTGACCTGTAGATCTTGTAAATCAAAGGAGGTATGTATTGTGCTAATGCCTTGTAGACATCTTTGTCTGTGTAAAGCGTGTGAAGGCTTTGTGAGTGCCTGTCCTGTGTGCAGAATGGCAACAAATGCTAGCTTTGAGGTGTATCTTTCCTGAATAGTTAAGTTATATGAAAGACTATTTACATAAACATATCTGTTTTTTCGATTTATATTGAGCTATTAATCGTCCATAATATATGGATCCGTTTGCCAGTTATCTTCTATTTATCTAGTAACAAGACGACGATATAGTAGTAAACAATGTTGCACAAAGTGTTGAAGAACATTGCTCATCATGACTAAGCCTCGTACCTTGAATTGTTTTGCATGTATCGAGTCGAAATAGTTCAAAATATAAGATCTTGTGATCGCTCGTACTCTAAAATGGATGATTTCATATGGTATATGAGATCCACGACTCATGTGAGTGGGACATACGGGCGTTACCCTATATGCTCACTCGAACAAATAAAACTAATTGAAACTAATTGTAGGATAAAATTTTTTGTATAACTACATAGAAACTGCATTCTAGACATTTACAAAGTTGAGATGAGATGAATTGGTAGGTGGGGTTTTTTTTTTTTTTGTGTGTGGGGGGTGGGGGAGATAAAGAATTGGTAGGTAATTTACTACGACATTAAATAAAGATTTAATGCAGAGAAACTTGAAAGAGCTATAATACACCAACAATCGATCAAAAGGCAAATAAGTAAGGAATGGGTCCAATAATGGGAACTACATAATATGATAATTATCTACAAGGTAAAATCGTAATTTTGGTTATGGCGTGAGTTCTTTACACTTGAAACGTTAATAACACTCGACCTTGTTTAGTTACTTAATGATTAATAATTTATAGACTAATTTAACCTTAACATATACTTTCTATGTTTTGTACATTTTGATTTTATTTTAAAAATCTAACTGCGAAACGTTATGTATCAGCTGAAAATTTTAGTTGAACGATTGTAATAGTCATGCGTAAAATGACGGTAATTTTCGAAAATTAGTTATCATTAGGGAGGTAATTTTGACGATCAATTAAGAAAAAGGTAATTTGTTTGTTTGCTTGGAATTTCGGTTTCAATTTTATTACTTTTCTTTTACAATTGATATTTGATGGAAACCGAAAGGGGGTGCCGTGAGCTCTCAACAGTTTGGACACCGATTAATGGAAAAACACAGATTACGTGCATTTAAAAATGTTTTGACAAAACAGCACGCAAAGACCAAAAGGCAGATCGCGTCTAAGCTGGTTCAGCACGCAGAGCGCTGCGTGCTGGTCCAGATCGCGTGCGATCTGGTCTGTGAAAATACGAGCTGCAATAGCTCTGGTTCTTGAAAGGTTTTAGCACCGAGAAGTAGATCAGATATGATTAAAAATCATGCGAAAAGTAAACCTGAAATACTCTCTGAAAATTGGAAGCTTAAAAAATGTTTTAAATCATGTATGCATGAATGCAATAAACTGTAAACAAAGCTATAAAGAAAATAGACTGCAAATTTGTTTATGAAAGTTCGGAGCTCAATCTCCTACATTTCTCTTCTTCCATTGTTGGAAGGATCACTAGAAGATTTGATCTTACATCACTCTGTACATACCCGATCCAATAGCACTCGGCTGCTTGAACTCTTAGCATCAATTGCACACCAGCTCGCATGATGTGTGATTTGTCTAACAATTCTTTAACGTCTCAGTAGAAAGACTACAATGATTTGTGTGTTTGTGATTCACTCATCTATTCTATTAAGCTCACGACTCTCCTATGCGAGTGAATCCGTGTGTGAGAAATTTATAGTGTAAGCTCACTCTCTTTTGTTTTTTCACACACTGAGAAGTGCTTTTCAAGCTTATATCTTCATATGATTCCCTGTTTATGCAGTCGATTATGGAATATGCGATAAGGCTCTCGGCAGTGCACCAGCTCACAAGTGGGCACTAGATCGACTTGTACACCAGCTACCACCTGAGTGTACAAGCTCTCGATTGTTTCTGTTTTTCTCTCTTGTGCATCTGTCATACATCTCCTCCTTTTGCTCTTCGCAGCATATATATAGTCTCCGTGCAATACTATCCGTTGGACACAAGTTCCTAGTCATTGAAAAGGCTTCTGTAAAGTTCTGACATAGTTATATCTTGTATCATTTATCATTTAATGTGTTTCCAGCCCTTGTTGACTTTGAGCTCTCTTCTTAAATGCGATGCAGGCTTTTCGACTTTGAGCATGTAAAGTCTGATCCTTATGAAGACAACACAGCAAATCAGTTTGAACTCGTTTAAATCATTCTTCTATATATACCCTCGTGTTCAAACTGCTTTGCTCTTATCTGATCTGGCATGTTCTCTGAGCTGGTTTTTAAACTGGTTTATCCCAGCTGGTCTCTCAACCGCTTCTCATCTAATCTGCTCTTGAGTTGTTTACTGCGCTTCTTTTCTGAGCTACTCTTGTTCTCATCCGCTCTTCTCTAAGCTGATCTAAATCTGCGCTTCAACTGATCTGAGAACTAAACTGCTATTAGACCTGAGCTAAGCTGATTTCGTCTGTGCTGATCTTCGCTCTAAGCTGGATCAGCTTAGATGTCTGCTGGACCAGCTTGGCGGTTCTTTGATCAGCTCGCGTCCTTTGTTGGATCAGCTTGGGCATCCCCTTACTGTTCCAGCTTAGATGTCCTTTGCTTTACCAGCTTGGGCATCTTCTCACTGTTCCAGCTTGGAAATCTTCTCAAATAGCTCTCATCTTGTCTGTTCCATCTTGCTTCTGATCAAAGCTATCCTTAGACCTATGGAGACTGATCGAGTACACTTGCATACATAGATTCCTGGATAAATGTTGCTACTTCTTCTTCTATAAAAACACAAGTCTTCCTGATAGCATCTATCTGAGCCAGCTTTCGTCTCTAAACCAGCTTGCGCCTAAACCGAACCAGCTCGAAAGAACCAGCTTCCTGCT